>JH651314.1:197379-241730 GCA_000260095.1 Tetrahymena borealis
TGTTGAACTTTGATAAACCTTCTGCTAATTTACATATCCCTTCATCACCGATTTTATTCCCACTTTTAGAAGTAATACAAAACAGTAAGTTATCATTTATTTAACAATAGATATTGATTTTATATAAATGGGTTTGTCCTAATTATTTATTTTTATTCATTAAGTTACCTTATATTTAAATCTAACTAAATCAGATTGTTGAGCTTTGATACACCTTCTACCAATTTACTTATCCTTTCATCTTCATCACCTATATTTTTCCACCTTTTAGAAGTAATACAAAATAGTAAGTTATCATAAGTATTAGCAAAAAGATTGGGATTTTAAATAAATGGGTTTGTCCTAATTTTTTATTTTTATAAACGATTAGGCTCCCCCTTAAAGAAATAATACAAAACAGTAAGTTATCATGTGTTTAAAAATAAATTTAAATGTTATATTTATATTGATTCATTTAGTTAGAATTCAGCCTGAATGTGGAATGGTATGCACTTTTTGCTAAAAAAAATTTTATTTGTCTTCTAACCTGAGTGTTCACTTTTAGTTCATAAAGTGCACAAAAATTTTCAAAATATTATTTATTTTATAAAATATTTAATAAATACAATAATAGTTAAATTTTTTTCTTTATTTAATTAAAATCTAAGATAAAATGTAAATATTTTATCTTTTTTGCAGGAAAATGATTCATTAAAAATATTTCATACCCTCTAAATATCTAAAAAAGGTAATTTTGAAGATGATATTGTTTTTATAATCTCTTACTTTTAAATTTTTATTGTTGATAATTGCATAAAATTAATAAATTATTTACGATAAATTTAGATAAAGCCAGTTAATTCTTTCATATTATGAAAATATGGGAATATTATCAGATTAAGAGAATAAGTATGTAACTGATTTAGTTTTATCATAAAATGATACTGTTTTTTAATTCAGCTAAAATCTAACCACCTCTTTCACCTCTTAGTTTATTTCATTATTTTTATTTTTAATTTAAATTCCCACAAATGACTCAGGCTTTTCAATTTTTTCTAATTGTGTTAATAATTTATCTGCACTCATTATATCTATATGATGCATTCGTATCATATTAGAAAGGATATTTTTTGAAAATTCTGTTTCAACGATGTCTTTTGGAAATGTTTAATTATAGTTATCAGAACTAATACTTATACTCTCATCAGTATTAATTTTTCTTCCTAAGATAACTTCTAAAATTGTGATACCTAAAGAGTATATTTTAGCCTTTTAAATAAATATATTTGTGTTAATTTAAAAATTTAACAATTAAATTAAAATACTTTGTAAGATAAAGAATGAATTTTATTTCTAACTTCATAAGACATATAGCGTTATTATTCACTCTTTTGAACTTAATTATTATCAAGAAAGGATGTATTTTACTACTGCTAAAATTAATTTTTGAGTAATTCTTCTTAGTGATATACTTCTAAACCTTCATTCTATTGTTTAAAAGTAAAATCTTTAACCTGTTAATTATTCATTTAAATTACATTGGAATCCTAAGTCAATCCTATTGATTTATCCTTTAAAATGTTTGATACTTCAACAACTTTTTATTATCAAAATAAATTAAATCTCTTAACATAACTTTTGCCTCCAAATTAATATTTTTTATTTGCTTATTATTTTTTTATTTTATTTAAAGTTTATGATTAGAAGGTTTTAATATAAGAAGTGTGGTTAAATGCTTTCTTACTGAATTTGAATTATTTAGTAGAAGAGCAATACATTATATTTTAAGGATTAATTTCCAAATCTAAAACATTATTTTCTTCCATTTTCTTTACTCCTTATAAGAGATGATTCGTTAATTAGTATACATCTTCCCATGTAAATTTAGTCTCTTAAATTATATCCATAAGCGTATCTAGTTCATAAGATTAAATTATTCATTATAATATATATTATTTATAATAGCTATTAATATTACTATCATGTAATTCAGTAATTACAAAATATGTATTAATATCTCTTTCATAGAAATCCTCTAGAATTTAGATAAAAAATCTTTTGTCGCTTAACTTCTTTGCTATATTATACTTATTCTTTAGCTATTATAGATTTCCCTCAACTTTAATACACTTAATTGCTACTTCCTTTTTATCTTTTTAAGCTTATATTACTACACCAAATTATCCAGAAACTAATATCTTCTAAAACTCATATCCTCTTCTATTTTAGAGGATTTTAAACTAAATAAAAGTTTAGAAAGGATCTAATCCATGCTAATCGCAAAGCGAAATGAATTTTGTACTTAATTCTGTATCTTATTTTTACTATTTATCCATTTTTAAATTTTAATTTCTCTATCCTTTTATCAATTTCTTAATATTTTAACAAAAATTTATTATCTTATATATTATTTTTAAGAATAAGGAATAGACCTTATTAATCCTAATTAATAAGGATTGATTATTAATATGTGATTTCAATTTTTTAATATAAATAATATGGATTATTAAAAAATTAAAACCATTTCTATTCTAAAGATATTTAAAAACTGTAATTGCTTGATTTATTAGTATTTTAAATGATAAAATAATTAATTAGAAAATGTAAAATAAAAATATTTTACAATATATTATTTAAAAATATTTAAATAAAAGCTCACATATTAGAAAAGCTAATAATTATCAATTTTTAGTTTGGTTCATAGTTTTAGAGATTATTAATTTCAAATATAAGGCATTATCTTATACAATAAATTTATGCTACTGATATCTATAAGAATCAGTACTTATTTAACTAGTAGAAAAGTTAAGAATTGGTACTTCAGAGTGAATCTATTAGTTAATCTTGAACCTATCATAGATAGTAAATCATAAGAATTTCTCTACTCAGTAACAGTGAAAGAGTGAATTTCTGGAAGATCAGCATCTTTTCTATTTATAAATTCTATAACAAGAATTTTCTAGGAAACAGTTGATGTGTTGCTTATAAGCAAAGAAAAGATGAAAATAGTAATTTTATTTTCTATTATTTGATTATCAGTCCTGGTTATAAAATTTCAAAATTGATATCGATCCAATCTTTATAAGGAAGGGAAATTCATATTAAAAATATTTTTAAAAGGATCTGCAAATAAATAGATATGCATGAGTACATAAAAGAAAAAGTATATTTATTTAATTAAATATTTGTTTTTTCGAGTAAGTAAAAATAAAAAACAGCCATCCTCCTCAACTTCCCTAAAAATATGTTTTGCTTACATCCTCTTGATTAACTTCTCCTAACTTAAATTAAATAAAAATATCAAACTTTATACAAAAAAAGTAAATAATTAATAATACCTAATTGAATGAGAACGAGGAGAGCTCGTCTTGATTAAGGAATCAAGTCTTATTTTTACTAAAAGCTTAATATAGCATTGTAAAACTAAATATTCTATTAATTTTAGTGAATTCTTTATAAATTATTTATTTTTCTTTTAATATTTATCTTGTAAAATGCTCCTATATTTTATATTTTGGATATCTACACGCTTTATGAGTCTTTAAAAAAACTGAGTGCCAATATTTCTCATTAAATCTTTTTTTCCTAAATTAAAATATAATAACAAACAATCTCTCCTTATTAATCAGGAATTCGTTTTGTTTTTGGATTTTTTAACTTAATTATCTCTCCAAAACTTTATTCAAGATTTTCTTCTTCAAATAATTTATAATGATTCTAATTATTTAAACACAATACCATTTCTTCTTTATTGCTTAATTCCATAGAGTTCTTTAGTTTATACATTAACGATTTCATACTTTCGTTTAAATAGTGTTTGTATGATGTTTATGTAATATATTTTTTATTTTTCACAAAGATAAAAGTGATTTCTTCTTCATTCTTTATAGATTCCATAATAAGGATTCGATATGGCCTGACATAACTATTATGTTTTACCATGAATTATACAGGGTATTCTATAGGGGAGTATACTTACTCAGGATCTCCTCTACACATAAATATAATATTGTATTCATTATTATTTATCCTTATTGGCTTTGTGTAAACTTCAGCTCCTCCATTATCATTTCTATATCGATCTTTTTCAGTTCTAATACTATTGGTAAAGTAAATATTATTAGGACCGATTCTTTCTTATCTGAATCTACATAGATAATTACTCATAGCATCGTGGTATGTAATTTACAAAGTGTTTTAGGATAATTGAAAACCTTCTTTAATAATATTATTAATGTGAGTATAACCTTCATTATAAGGTTTTGTTCCATGAAAGAGAGTCATCCAAACACCATCACCTTCATTTTAATCTAACCATTTTTTATTGTCTCCATACTTTTCTATACTTATTCCTATTCCATAGTATTTAACAGGGAAATTATGAGGTTAATTTTCCTTTTTTATGACTTCATTATTTTAATCTGCTATTTCTTTTGTTTTTATATTACCTCTATATTGCTAAGCCATAGTCTAGTGATGGATTGAATAATATATATTGTGTTATTTAGATATTGATTAAGTCATATTTAAAGCTAATCCATCTAAATAAGAAAAGTAAGATGCTTATTTTACCTGCTTTATGTCTTCACTTAATTTTTATGGAGAATATAAAGAGGCTATGATGCTACCTTATTCTATATTAAATATCATATGTTAATTAAAACCTGATTTATCTAACTATTCTCTCAGTATATTAGGTTATTCTATTACATCTTCGTATACTAAAAGTTCATCCTCTTTTATTATCAATTTCAAATAATATGTATCTCCTATCATTCCTGAAAAGAGGAGGTGCTCTAGAATATCATTTTAAATTTAATTTTGGATATTTTATTTTGAATAAAGGATCTTAATATTAAAATTTTCATAGTATTGTTATAATAAGAAAAGAGGAAAGTTTTGAATGGATGTTAAAAATGCGAATTTATCAGTGTTCTTCAATTATTTATCTATTCCTTTTCTAAATTCCAAATCATCATTTAATACTTATGAAAGTTACTATTATTTTAATTTATAGTTTTAAAAGACCTATTATTAAATGAAGAATATCGCATGTCTTGAATTAATTTAAAATTATTATCCGTTTAAATATTAAATCAAACTAATAGTTTCTGATAGAAGTTAGTTATATTATTAGAATTTAATATTCTTCAAGGGTACATTTATCCCAGTAGATTATTCATTACTCTTTGTTTTTTATACACTTTCAATAAATTCTTCTATATATTGGATTATATTTTCTTTAGTGAAATAAATAGTATGAAGCAAAGAAAGAGAAATTTCAAATAACTCATTGTTTAGTGTAAAACCTTTAGATTATTTCTTAATTATTCTTTAGATATCCCTATCAAAAATTAAATCCTTTTCTACTGAAGGCCTTTATGGAGTACTCTATTTTAGGATATCTTCTTCGATAGATATGGACTAAAATTAGATTTATTAAGGTATGTTTAAGAGTATCTTATCTAGCTAATTATTAATTTCCTCATAATTTTTATCTATTCTATACTCAAATATATACATTATTAAACCATAAATTTATTTTTATTGATATTTCAATTAAAATAAAATTTATTTAACTTCCTAAAATACTTTCTCACCTTCAAGTTAATATTTTATATTTCCTTTAAAAGAACTATATTATCTTGTCAAAACAAATAAAATTAAATTAATATATCCAACCTATTCTTAATTTAGACAACGTATTATTAAATCTAAATATATTCTTCCTAAAGAAGCAAAATCATTGTGATAACCTAATTTGTCTTCAATTTCTAAATCAATCAATGAAGCTATTCTTAAATTAGACACAAAACTATAACCACAAGATCCGTCTGTAAAGGTACATTTTGAATTTTGAACAAAAGAAGCCAAACCAAAGTCAATAATAAATGGATTTAACTAGTCATCAATTAGAATATTAGAAGGTTTTAAATCAAACAATACTACTCCTTATTTATGAATTTAGTAAAGAGTAATAGCCAATTGTCTAATGAATTTTGTAATCTCATACAAACTTAAATATTACTTCTATTCCATCATCATTTCCAAATCCTACTTATAAAGTTGCATTTGAAATCCCATAAATCTGTCATCTTCAAAACTGCGATATAACTTTACAACTCCAATAATACCTTAAAGTTTTTCAAGAATCATCTTTTCATTTAAAATATCTATTTCCACATCATTCTTTTCCAAAATCTTGAGAGCATATTTATGTCCTAACTAATCATTAACTAAATATACAACACCTTAGCATCCTCTTCCTAATTCACTAACTATGGTTAAAGATTAACTATTAGCAAAATCTTAATGTTTTAGTATCTTTTTTTCCTTATTTATTGTATCCATTTTAGTTAATGTTAAATAAAAGCTAATTATTTTTTTTACTTATTATTAATAGATTATTGTTTCTTAATCTATATTATGTGAATATTAATTTTTGGAGATAAATAGATTGTAAAGCTCGAAAGTAATATTAAATTTCAGATTTCTTTAATTTAACTTAGAGATGTGGAATGTTGCAATTTTATTTAATTGATTTCAGCTTTTTCTAAAAAACTTTTTTTATTAATGATATACTTCACTAATCTCTGTGATTTTTAAGGTTGATCATTACATATACAGTTTCCTTATAATTATCTTCTCTAATTAATCTTATCTCTCTATAATTATTCTATAATTTGAGTTTGAGAATTAGAGATAATATTTTACTAATTTTTCTTTCAACTTATTAGTACATTAAAACCTATCGAATTGGGTACTCTCCGTCACCAAAATTTTACCCGATATAGATAGGTGCCCAATATATAGAGGTTTGTTTTAAGATTTCATTCAAAAATTAATGTAGATAATATATGTCCAATTTAAATGTTAAATGATAAAATGTTTAATCTAGATACTTTAAATGTAATACAACGAAGTTGTACTTTATTATATAATAAAATAAGAAAATGTTTAATTAAATATTCACATGTCAGGAAGGCTTACAATAATCAATTTTCCTTATTCAGCATATTCTAAGTATTTTGTATGATCTACACATTCAATACTTTCATTGAACTTCACAACAAAGGCCTTAGAAAATCTAGGGACTGGTGGAGCAATAGTGAAAGCAATAGCATTAGGAGCAACATATATGCTTTTGAAGAAGCGGTTTGATGAGAAAGGAAAAGTGCCACATTAGATCGAAAATTCTCCTTTGAATCCACATTCACTGTATAAATGAGAGCAAATTTCTCCTTCTTATAGAGGAATATCATTTTCTTACATTAGATTTTCAAAATTACTTTCTTGATAAGAATCTTCGCCCCATCTAATAGAAATATTCTTCATTTCTATTTAGTCATCATTAAGTATTTCATGTTTAGGACCTAAAATCAACTAAATATATTCAGTATCGATGTGAGAAATAAGTCTTTCATTCAATATTTTAAGCTCTTTATTAGGACTCTTCAAATAAGTAAACATTTTTTGTTTTTCTGTGTTGAAAGCCTAATAGACGAAAATCCACTACCCAAAGTCATTGTTATCATAAGATAATCTTCCCATGTATTGGTTTGGTTCATAGTTTTAGAGATTATAAGTTTCAAAAATAAAGGCATTATCTTATACAACAAATTTATGCTATTGATGACCATAAGAACCTGCACTTATTTAACTAGTTGAAAAGTTGAGAATGGGTACTTCTGAGTGAATCCATTAGTTAATCTTGAACCAACCATAGATAGCAAATTCATTAGCATTTCTCCATTCAGGAACAGCATACGAGTGAATTTCTGGAAGATCAGCATCTTTTTTAATAATAAACTCTTTAACAAGTATTTTCTCAGAAACAGCTGACGAAATTGCTACTAAAGCAAAGAAAAAGATGAAAATAGTAATTTTATTTTCCATTATTTTATTATTTTTAGAGTATTTTTTAATAATTTATTTTATTTATTATGCTAAATATTAGTCATTCTTATCTAGTATTTAAACTAAATATAATTGCTTAAATAAATTAATATTCTCTTTACTGAATTAACTTTTCATAATTTAATTCAGTAAATCATTAATTCACTAATGTAAAATTATCTCATTAAGTAAATTATCAATTATCATACATAGATGAATATGACTTATATACTAATAGAAATTAATTGATAATAATAAGATACTATTAAGATTATATAACTCCTCCATTTAATAATATGTATTAGCATTTAAAAACATATTTAAATTAGCTTAAGGATTAGTTTTAATTGTAGATTTTAATTATAATACTGGACTAACAAACTAATATTTAAATTTTACTGACTATTTATTAAAATAGATAAAGTTAATGACTTAGAAATTACTATCAAACTTTATTTGATTTTAAATAAACATTCTTTATTTTCCTTTAATTTTGATCAGAAATTATCAAATTAATAATTCAAGGAATTACTAGTATTTTTACATTTTAATTAAGAGCTATTAAGGATATGAAAATGACTGTAAAAATAGAAAGACAAATTAAAAGTGCTAATAAAAATGAATAAGCAGAAGAAAAAGTATTTTTATTTTTTTATCTAAAATTTATTTTTAAATAGAAATATTTTATAAGGAATAATGCCAAAAAAATATGCAAAAATTTGAAAATGACATAAGATGATATTAAATATTAAGATTTTATATAAACATTTATATTTATTAATCCTCAAAAATTTAGAAAGATAACAACATCAAAAAATTATTAAAGTGTAAAATGAAATACTATTAATTCTATGTAAACATTTATATATTTATTATTATTCACCTTATCTCAGCTCTATTTAATTATAAAATAATCTCAAAACAATATTATTATACCTGTTTAATGATTTTAAAATTCACAGAAAACTTCCATTTTAAAAACCAATTATCAATAATATTAAAATTTTATACAAAGAATAATTAAATAATTTACAAGTATTACAAAATCAAATTACTCTTAATAATCTATTAATATTCTATAGCACTGCTTATCCTAAATTTACAATGTCATCAATATTATTAGAAGATAAGCAAGCTATGTTATTTTTTATGATATAAGTCTAATTATTTGAATTATTTTTGGTATAAGATAGGCTAGTATTATCAGGAACATATGCACTCTTAAAATTAATCTCACCTATAGCTTACTTTTAATTGCAGTAAATTTAAGAATCTCCAGTATAGTTACATTAGTTAAATGTAGTAATACAATCTCGTTATTAAGGAATCACAGGTAAAATTTTATCTTTTGAAGCAGCATCTTAATCAAATCCACTTTATTTATATGCTCCATTACCATAGGAGATATTAATCCCAGCAATTTCTATAACATTATTAGAGTATTAAGCATTTTCTCCAAATATTAATTGATAATAATCACTGAAAACGTGATCAACAAAACTATTACAGGAATTGCCTAAGTTAACAGAAGGAGTAATAATCTATCCATAAGTTTTCTTGTCTGCCATATTATATCCTTAGTAAATAAAAATCCATTATCCAAAATCACTAGTTGGGAAAACTAATCTTTAATGTTCAACTCTCGGATCACTATTTCTAGAATCATAAGTTTAAAATGTAATACTATTATCTTGAGTAACTGCTTTTAAAACTTAATTGTCAACTTAGTTTTTTGAGTTTGTAGAATTTGCATTTTAAATGAAACGGAATATTGTTTACTCATTATTCACCCATTTATCAATTCTGATCCATCCAGAAATAGCAAATTCTTGTATGTTATTCCAATCAGGTCTATTAAAGGTTAATACAATAGGCTATGAAGAAGATGAAAGGACAATATCTTTAGTAACCTAGAAATCATCTGAAATGACTGATTAAATCAGAATTAAAGCAAGAATTAATTTGAACATCTTAAATTTAATAATTGTATTTATTTTATTTATTATTTATATTTTATAATATTATCGAAGTTTTTATAATTTATAATGATTAAAATCTATCACATAAATGTGCTATTATTATAACTTTTTAATAAGAAGCCTTATTTCATATATATAAATAAGCTAAATTTATATAAAAGAGATTTATTTTTTAAATCATTTTTATTAAGTTGTAAGTAAGTACATTGAGTAAATTTAAATAAAATTCTATTATAAATTTGAATAATAACAAATAAATCAATTAGAAATCTAATTTATAAATTTATTTAAAATAGATTTTATAATTAGTGTAGAAATAAATTATTAAAGTTATATTAAATTGAAAGTAGCTATGAAAATAAGGATTGGATGTTACATAAGTCAATAAATATAATATTTACAATTTTTATTATAAAGTAAAAGCTTTTTTAGCTTAGTTAGTCGTTAGTAGGTCTTTTAATTCAAAACTAAGGAGATAAATCCTGGTCTGTTTTGATATAGAATAGTACTTAAGCACTCTCTAATGGAAAATTTTCTAGAAATTTAACCTTAATGTCTGAATAAGATTGTATATATCCCTTTCTATCTCTAAAAATAGAAATATATTAAGATGAGTTGCCAATTTTATCAATTTCTCCAATCAATTTATAACAGTTCTGTAATTATTATAATAATAAATAATATATTTTTCAATCTATATCAAAGTAATTAAATTCTATTTTATAAAATCAAGGAATTTTATAATTTAAAAAACTATCTTACCTTATTTTTATAAATATCTGTAATTACGAAGTCTTGAGGAATGTCAAGTTAATTAAACACATTTTTTGAAGTATACGAATTCACATTAGAATAGAACTAATCAATATTGATTTGAATAGGGATAATTAAAAGTTTTGGAAGTTGTATAAACTCCATTTTTTAGTAGAATAATTTATCCTTCATGCAATAGTCACAATAATTTGCCTCTGCTTTGCCAGTAGTGTACATATTATTAATAAAGTCAGTTTGGAATCTATTAATCTCCATTTTTAGAGTTTTAAAAATATAAAAATCCTCTAGATTACTATCAGCATTCATGCATTCAGAGCATTAAAAATTATATTTAAGAAGACCAAATAAATTGAAGAAAACTTCGTTATTTTAATGAGTAAAAGCAAGCTCTTCAAATAAATCACAAGCATCTTCATCATTTTGGGAGAAATTTGCTAAGCGAGTGAGCCTAGTATGATTCTATAAAGAAATAAACTTGAATATAATCTGATTACTTACTATAAATAATTTTGAATTACTTGCTTCTGTGGAATTGCATTATAAAGTAGCTATTCTATTACTATATTTATTAGAATTTCGACTTCATTCATTTCATTGTCACCTCTATTTTACTTTATAGAAATAGAAATGTTAAATATAATTCAATCTATTTTATTTATTATAAAGAGAATAATATTAATTATCTAATGTATACTTAAGATGTTAGAAAAGACTGGAAAAATTAAGTTAATGTATTCATGAAAGAGGGTTCTTGATGTTAATCCAATTAATCATATAATTTTTGCATGGTAGGAATAAAAACGTTTGATACTTATGGAGCTAAAAGATAATCTCTTATGAAAGGAATATTTCTAAATGCTTAGAGTATTCCATTTAGAGAGAAGATACGATGGTTTTTAGGTAAACCTTTGTCACATCTATATTTAGGTTTTTTGAAAGGAGAAACTTTCTTTTATTATTATTATTATTGCTAATTCTGATTGTTTATAAAGCTTTTTTCTCTTTTAGAGTTTTTAGAAATTGGTCTCAAAGGTCTAAATATATTTTTGCTGGTAATGACATCATTATAATTTGTAAGAGGAAGAATATCAGTTTCTTTTTATTGAGTATCTTCGATCCTTTCTGATATCTTTCTCATAGGGACAGATTTCTTATTAGATACTGGTGTTTTAATTTTGGAGCTATTTGTTTATTACTGGGTTTACTGGGTTGAAACCTTCTTAGGTGTTTAAACTATTGGATTGTCAATATCTGTTTTAATTCTATAGTTTTAAGTGTCTTTTTTCTATGAAAATTGTTGGATTTATTCTAAAGGATTAGTAACAGATTTATGTAAATTTATCAGTTTCTATTCAATCATTTATCTTTGGAAATTTTATGATAGGGAATTAGAATTGAAAAGAAAGGAATTTTTTATTGGACTGAACTGATTTTTAGGACTCTAATTGAAAACATCGCTGAGTATGTCACTTTGACTTACTTAATGATTGTCCCAAGGAGTGATTTCTTAATTTGTCAAGCGTTGTCTTTTTTAAGTGATAGGAGTATTGAATATTATATTATTACCTTTATTCTTCAGATAACTAATCCCTTAGTTATCTTAATTTTTTTATTTTTATGCTGAATTCATGTAATTTAAAGATACATTTCTTTTCTTTCTATTTGATGATTTTAAATCAGCACTTTCAGTTCTTTAACACCTAGTTATTTAAGAAAAATCCTCTCTAGATTTTTTGACCTATAAGGCATACTTCTCTTCACATAAGCCTGATTCAAATTGTCTGTGGTTATACTTAGAGATCTATAAAAATGAATTATTAGTAGTGTTATTAAAACTGTTATCAAATATATTTTCAGAGGGTTCAGTATTGGTGATCATATTCTAATACATAGTTTAATTAGGAGTTACTCTATGCTTACTTTATGATCTAATTATTTTAGCTGCACTTTTTATACCAGAATCTCTTCGAGGAACAATTACTATTTTATTACCTTACTTGTCAAAGGATTTCTATAATTTAATAATATAATTGTTTTACTGTTAACCTATTTGTTAAGATTGTTTTGAATTTGGAGATATTGAATTCCCTTTATTTTAATTTATATTCCCTTATGTATTGATATTGCTATTTTTGTATATTGTTGTAGAAAAAGTCTTTCTGACAAAAGGAGAGTAACTTATAATTTATGCTGCAGGTTGGCATTAATCAGTTTGATTATAATTATTCATAATGTTTTATTAAGGCTAATGACTTGTTGATGGTCTTTGTTTTTCATTAGATTAAGCACGCTTCATTCTGTTGTTTTGATAGGTATTTCTTCCATTGTTTTGTATTTTCGAAGATGAAGAAATAGGTCTTTATTCAAAATTTTAATTAGAAATGGATACAAATGACTATGAATTTAAGGTTGATTAGTAAAATTCTTTGCTTTATTATTCTTAGTCTACTTATTTCTTTTCTTATTTAGTTTATTTCTCTAGTAGCTACTTCAGAAAATCATTTGATACTTTTATCATATTATCCGTTTAGTAGCTTTAAAGGATGTTAGATTCATTTTATTATTTCTACCTACTATTATAGGAAGAGTTAGGTATAGAATGATATGTGTTTATTTAAATTGGGAGGTCATCATAGATATTCGAATTCTCTTTGTTATTACTACTTCCTTAAATCGAGTCCTATATTTTATTATATTTACTCAATTACTTTTTCATCATCGCTAAACTAGAAGACATTTTACTAGATTAATAGATTGATTGATTGAATTAATGCTTTCTATCTTTATGTTTGTTTAGGAATTTGCTTATTATAGATAGATATACTAATTTGATTCAATCTATCAATCTATCGGCTTAGTAAAGTTATTAATCTAAAAGCAAATATAATTTTCTGTATAAAATTTATTCCATTTACCAACTATTAATTAGTATGAATTATCTTAAAAATCTATTCAATAAATTGTAAATCGAGGTTAAAATATTCTAAAATTTTTTGTTTATTTGCAATTAATGTAAGCTATTTCTTAATTATTTTCTCATATTCAAAATTATAATTTATTTCCTTTAAAATTATGATTAATTTAATTCAACCTATCATTTTAATTAAAAAGTTTATTGTTAAAATTTGAAATTATTATTCGAAATCTAATTTATATAAATATCATAGTTTTAGATATTTTAATCTATTAAATTTAATTTAAAATTAGGAAGTAAATTAGGAAGAGGAGGAGGATATAAGTTATCTATCAAAAATAAAAGAAATTATATTTTAAAAATAATGTTATTATTAATTATATTAGCAAACAAAGAATACTAGTTTACAAGCAAAAAAAAAGATTATTCTGTTTAAAAGTTTTATAATTAATTATATAGATTCAAAATGGTTGATTTCTATATAATAAATAGATCCAGTTATAGATTCGGTTTATCTATCTATCTTTTAAGTTAATTAAGATACTTTAATTTATGCAAAAATTGTTGATTTTATTTATGTACACAGTTATAGGCTGAACTTTCTTTATTATAAAGATTAGAAAAAATAAAGAAAAGTTTAATTATTAGATAATTCTAAAATTCCGATCAAAGATATCAGAAGAATTTCTAGTTATATGCAGGAAGGTTGATATCATACATGTCGGGATCATCCACATCTTAATCATTTTTATCATAGATTCTATTTTATGCTTAATAGATTTACTACTTGTGTTAAGGATTATTGTAATTGTTAATATTGTTGTTGTTATTGTTATTATTACCATAAATATTATATTAGTTAGCATCTTATGCTGTATTAACATTGTTATTTCTATTACCTGAAGTATCTCTAAAACTACTTGATTAGCTTTGATATTAATTGTGTTATTGATTGGCATTAAATCCAGTATTTTTTACTTTTTAGAACTTATTATCATTGGGATATTCATTCATAGTATTGGAATAGCTATTATCATCATCAACTATATTTCTATTTATGTTACTACTTCCTCCAGTGTTTGAATTGTATTATTTAGAGGAAGGAAGTTAGTTCTATGATGGATTACTCATACTGTTTAATTGTTATTAGTAAATATTTTAGGAGTCTAATTTTCCTGAAGATTTGTTAGTATAATTATTATTATATTAATTTTAATTTTCAGTATTAGTATTAAAGTTAGATTGCCTATCTTATCCAAGATACTGCCTATGAGAATCAACTTCAGGAATTGTCTAAATTTATGTAAATTCATTTTATCTATTAATACTAACTAAGTTAGATTAAGTATCAGTTGAGTACTTATATTGGTTTGGTTATTTCTTTCTATAGTCACCAGCAATAGAACTCTACATTCCAAAATCATGAGATATATCATTGAAATGAGAGGTACCAGCAGGTTATTAGTAAACAATTTGATTGGATTAAAAGTCTAAATCGATGGTTTGACTATGATCATCTCCTAATTAAAATTAGTTATTCTTGTCTTAATTCTAATGGGAAATAGGAGAAGGGTTTTTGATAACATTACTAAAATAGTTATCATTAATTCTATTATTAATTACATTCTTATTTTAATCAGATTGGTTAGGAGCTGTAGGTAAAGCAAATTAACTTCCAGCTGTGATATTTTCTATTCCCCTATTTGTGCTACTATTATACTATTGCTAAATGTTATGAGAGGATTTCTTGTAAACATCTTAGTATTCAGTTGGATTCGTTGTCATTTAATTGATAGGAGCTCTATATTCACCAGGAAATTGATTTTTATTATAATTAGAGCTCTCATAATTTTTAATTTCAGGGGGTAAAATACTTTAATTAATAGCAGAGTTATTCAAATTTATAGTAGCTTGTCTAGAATGTCCATTTTAGAAGCGATTAGGAACTGTATATAAACCAGGTCCCATATGAATAGATCTATTGTTAGTTATAGTTACATCCGCACCAAGTACACTCATTTATTAAACAAAAGGGTTTATTGTTGTGTTTATTCCATTACCTCCATAAATATTATGTGTTTAGTATTCTGGTAGTTCAAATGTTCTATTGTTGTTGCTATTAGGCATATTCTGTTGTTATTGTGATCTACTTGAACCTGGCTTAGGCATATATTTCTTAGAAATCTTAACAGTTGTATCTTCTTTTAGTTTCTTACTACATAGAGGAACAAGGACAAATAATTCCAAGATGATCAAAAATGAGAAATAAATGAAATTACTTACAATATACCACAATATCTTATCATAAAATTCATTCTTTAGATTACTTACAAGTTTAACTGTATAAGAATCACCTATAGTTCCAGAGGAAAGATTTTTTAAGTAAACAAAATTCTAAAGTGTGATAATAAAAGCAACTAGAAGTGAAATCAAATGAATCAAAGTGACACTCATCTAAATTCATAAAAAGATATATTATTATTACCATGATTAATATTTTAAAATAAAACTAAAGTATATTTTAATAGTTAAAAAATATGTTCTAAATTGAATTATTTAAATTTTATTAATCTATTAAAATGTATTTCAGATTTAACAGATACAAATTAAGATATTTTACTTTTAACCATAGCCTTTTAAAAATAGTAGATTTAGGTTTATCTTAAATTTGATTAAGATCATAAAGGTACTATTTAAAGAGATACTTTTTACTAAGGATATTAAGAACTGAACAAATATTGTAAGCTATTCCTACTAATACAAGATATATGATAGATGTAACCAGTACGCTAATACAAGCTTATTCTACCTTGTAATACTCAGCATCAGAGTCTTCAAATGTTGAAATATCAGTACTTCTCCTATCTCCAGCTATTGTGATAATTGGGCGAGAATACACAGAATATGTTTCAGAAGTACTAAGTGTATAATCAGGGATTGCAGTATAAACATTATCAAAATAGTTGATCTAATATAATCTCTATTCATTAAGTGTAAGTAACTTTGTGAATCTATTATCTAATGTACTCGATGTACTGCAAGCATCAGTTTTATTCGTATTCAAAAGAGGGTAGTTGGCTACATTTGGATAGAGATTTTATACATTATTATCAAGACAAACTCCAACTCCTTTGGTTATCCTTATATCTACAAGAGGTGCACCTGATCCTTTACTAGAGTAATACAAAAAGTAATTACCTACTGCTATAGATTTTAATTCTGCAATAGTTTTTGATGGATCTGGAGCAGCTCCAAACCACATATAATTAATAGGACAAGCTTAACTAGAATCTACACAAATCTTAGTATCATCAGTAGAACCTCCACATTATTTATCACAGGTAGTTTTGCTTCCATAAGAGCTATATGTTAGCCCTTTTATCCTAAATATAATTAGAATAAAATAAGATATATTTTTAATGCAAGCTGTTAATATGAATTTGAAGTCTATTATAGAAACTAAAAAAGGGATGTCAATGATGTAAAAAAATATTTCTCAACGATTTAATTACAAAGATTATGACTATAAACAGAAAATCTGCAAATTGTGTGAAAGATGTTTTTATGAGAATCTATATTAATTTATTGAGAATGAATTATTTTTTAGGCTGATATTTCTTAATAAATGGGACATTTTACACTAATTCGATAAGAAAAAATTTAATAATCTCTATTTTCCCAATTAACGAATAAATTTCTACTTGAAAAATCAAATCTGCTCTATGAATATTTATTTGAGGATTATGAAAAACAAACAAATATTTATTCTCCCAAATCTTTATCACCATAGACTATTCTTTTATGTTAATTTATTTGAAACGAATTTCCTCTATCTTGCAAAAATACTATAACAAAGTAACATCTATCTAAAGTGAGAAATTATCAAATATTATTTATTCACAATGCCTGCAAGATAATTCTAATTCAATTTCAATAAACTAATAGCCTTTAAAAAATATTTCCTTATTAATTTTTTGCTTACTTTTTAACACAAATACTGAAGATAGCACTACCGTCAGGAGTTTCCCAGTTGAAACCAACTGGTGGATTTATTCCATCTATGTCTGTACATCCTTTATTTTTCTGATCAGTAGTACATTTTCCTGGAGTAATAGTTTTTGTATCGAAAGTGCTAGTTTTACAATTACACCCATCTACTATTTCTAACCCATAAATTGTGTGCAAATATTCATAATTAGCTGAACATTTTGCAGGTGCTTTATTTTTTTTCTCTTAATCTGTTAGTATTTTAACTTCAACATCCTCATACATATCCTAATTCCAATTATCGATTGTTAGAGACATCTCATATCTATAACTTGAATTTTCAGGGTATAAGTATATTAATATAGCCGAGGCAATTACAGCAGCAATTGCGTATATACAAACAAATCCAATGTGAAGCCATCTCGAGCAATATGCAAATGTCTTTTGATCTGTCAATTCTAACTGAAGCTATTCTTTTTTAAGAGTTGTATTCATAGTTTAATTAAGCTAATTGCCTTAAGTAGTAGTATTGTTTAAGTTATTGACATCCTTGTTCTATTAAGTATTAATTTATGATTAAGTCTACTTATGTTAGTTATTTGCAGATAGCATTTATTGTAAATTCTAATTCAATACTCTTTTATCATGAATATTAGGTTAAGAATAGCTATTATTTAATTTCTAAGATTAATTCCTTTATAACATGGCACTTAATTTATAGTTTGGGTCTACGTTTGACATATTTAACTAGCTGTTTCTGGTTTAGCTGTCATAATATTACTTATTTGCTTAATTTCCATACTATTCACCACCTCCTTATCCATACCCTGAATTTTAAGGATTAATTTAACCTTGCTAATTTGATTGATATCCTTGCTGATACTGTTGCTATGTTGATGAATAATTTGATGCTAACTAAGGATTAAACATCTTCCAGTTAATATTGTTCTATCTATCTTCTTATTAAATTTATTAACTTTAATTAATATTCAATTTTGCAGTTAAATTATTTTTAATTATCAAATGAATAACAAAAATACATGCCAATACAGAATATTTATCAAATCCTTTGTTTATTTTTTCAATCCTTTATTAATTTTCTTTTCTTATCCTTTAAATTAATTAATATTCATAGATATTACTTGCTTGCACCTGATAAATAATTCATAATAGGATAAAGAATCAATAAATAAATAAAGGAAGGAAGTGCATTTATATCTCATAGCAAGAAGGTTGATGATTCATTCTTATTACTTTTTACTGAAAAATTTATTGTCAGTTCTAACTACTTAGTTAATTAATGCTTTTTTTATCCAAATATATACTATTCAACTATTACTCTTTACTCTAATTTCAATTATTTTAAATATAGCTATTCTTTAATAATTTAAAAATCATAGTGATTCTTACTTCATTTCATTAAGTTTATGTGATTTTGATGAATAAATAAATAAAATTCTAGATAATAAACTAATCAAGAATATATTAATGTTAAGCTCTTTTTTTATCTTATTCTTTATTAATACCTATTTAATAATCTTCTTCATGTTTTAGAAAATTTTAAAAGTATTTCAAAAAATAAATTTTCATTATCTATGAATAATAAAATAATGATTTAGAATTAATAAAATTTTAAAATAAACATATAAAATTCTTTCATAAGATATCTTACCAATATATTACCATAAATAATTAAAAGCTATCTTAAAAAGATCTCTTAGAAAAAATTTAGAAAGTATATTATTAATTAATTAATCAATAAAGATACATCTCAAACTACGTTATCTCTACCAACTTATCATATTAATTGAAAAAATAATACCTATATTTTATTTTTAAATTAATAAAATAAATCTTTTTAATTAATAAATTAGTAAAAAATTCAATTATTGTGAAAATAAATATTATTAATATCTATTTGGATTAAATAAATTAAATTTCTAAAGATATGCTTATATTTATTAAATAGTTTCTTAGTTATATATTTTGTAATAAGAATATGCATGAATGCTTTATAACATTTGCAAAAATGTAAATCAAATTAACCCCTAACTAAAATAGTAGAAAGTATGTAAAAATGTTATTGAATAGCCAATTTATTGATCAAAATTATCTAAATTCAAAGGAATTTCCTAGTTTTTATTCAAAATAATTATCAAAATTGTACGAATTTATTAGAATTGTCTCTTTATATATTATCCTTAAAGAACGTATTCAATAATTAATTAACTATTGAAGCTAATCAAAGATAATTTACTCAATAATTAATGAGAAGTATTAAAAAATTAAATTTGATGAGTCGACTTTTAACTCCTTGAATTAGATATATTCTTCAATTCTCATCAAATCAAAATTAAAGAAATAATAATACTGTGTTAAAAAAATCAAATTTTAATTAATTCTTTATTTTTTCGCAATTTTTAACTCATAAAAAATAGTCTAAGTAAAAACCGAGTATATTTATTCAAGCTCTATAGAATGTCAAACACTAAATCATAGGACGGTCATAATTTCAAAAGATTCATGCTTGATTTCCTTTCTGGTGGTCTCGCAGGAGCAATTGCCAAAACAGTTGCAGCACCTATGGAAAGAATTAAGTTATTAATGTAAACTTAATCCGAAAACACAAGAATCAGCACATAATATAAAGGAATTGTTGACTGTTTCACAAGATGTGTCAAAGAGGAAGGTCCTTTATCTTTATGGAGAGGTAATGGTGTCAATATTATTAGGTAAATTATTCCTTTTAATACTTTTTCTGTAATAAATTTGAAAAATGGGTATACTTCAAGTGTAAATGAGAAAGCAATCATTAACTGAGTTTGTAAAAAAAAATAATGAAATAAAAGTCAAAATCAATGTTTTTCATCGAATAATTGCCAAATTAAAGTTCAATTAGGGTATTATTTAATCATGAAATGATATTTTAGCGGTAGAAGTAGAATTCCATTATGAATGAAATGATTATATTTCTAATTGTCCTACAAACCTTTACAACCATTAATTATTATTTTTCCAATTAAAATAGATACTTCCCCACTTAAGCCTTAAACTTCTCCTTTAAGGAAAAATTTAATAAAATATTCAATCCATTCGATCCTAAAACTGAACGCTCTAAGTTTTTCTGGGGTTCTATCTTAGCTGGTGGCATGGCTGGTAGTGCTACAATTTTCTTTGTTTATCCTTTAGATTTTGCAAGAACTAGACTTGGTGTAGATATAGGTAGAAAGAAAGAAGAGAGATAATTTAGAGGTATTAGCGATTGTTTGAAGAAAGTATACTAATCTGATGGTATTACAGGTTTATACAGAGGCTTTGGTATTTGTTTATTTGGTATCTTCATCTATAGAGGTTTGTATTTTGGTATTTATGATTCAGGAAAAGCCATGTTGTTACCAAAGGATAAAAAGGATAACTTGATTTGGAAATACTTCTTTGCCCAATTTGTAGTAATTACAAGTGAAACTATCGCATACCCTACCGATACTGTTAAGAGAAAAATGATGATGTAGAGTGCTAGAGGAGAAAAGCTTTATAAAAATTCTATTGACTGCTCCATATAAATGTATAAAAAGTAAGGTATTTCTTCATTCTTTGCTGGTAACACTTCCAATATTATGCGTAGTTTTGGCTCTTCAATCTGCCTTGTCCTTTATGATGAAATTAGAGATTACTCTTTAAAGTTTTGATATATTAAATTTAATTAGTTATTACATGCGTTTTATTCTTCTAAATAATTAATTCATATAATTGTCTATAAATGATTTTCTTTTCGATTTCAATTATTCTAAAGTATTTAATGCAATTACAATATTATTGATTAATTACATATTATTTTTACTTTGAGTTGATAGATATTTACTTTTGAATTAATTTTAAACCAACCAAATAAGAATAAATCAATAATAATTAATTTAAAATTAATTAGTATATTCCTTGGATATTTATTGTTGGTGATTAGTTTAATTTACTCACTCTTATTAATTGAAGATGATTTCTACAAGAATTTAATATTCCTATACAATTTTATCCAAAAGTGAAAAGCAAAGAGTTATTAATGTTAATTTTGAATTATGAAATAAGTTGCTTTAGGGTTATTTTAGACAAATAAAATTTTACTTCCTAACATTCTCTTCTAATTTTTTCCTACAGCTATACACCATGCAATTATTTTTAGCCATACCTTCATCCTTATATCCATCGTTTTTCTACTTAGGCTAATTCTTTCAATAAAAATATGAATGAATAAATTTTTTTTTTTTTAAATATTTCTTTGGTTTCTCAATTTATAAATAAAATTAACTCACATAAAAAATAGTTTAACCATGAATTATTTTTTATCATCAAAAATACTTTTTACTATGAATTTAAAAATTAATGATATAATTTAAAATATTCTATTCTAAGAAGTTTAATAGGTGATCACACTTTAATAATCCTTTTTGAGAGATAGAAAAAGAATTTCTAAATTTAAATACTTAAATTCGAGAATAAGTATAATCAATAAATAGAAACTCCACCAAAATAACAATTTATTGTAATTATACATCTTGTTTATAATTAGATCAATCTATTTTATAAAGGCAAAAGGAAAATTAATGAAATAGATTTGATTAGTTCTAAGAATTTTATCAAAATGTTCATACCACAAATAATTTAAAATTAATAAAATAGTCTTACTAAATAAATTAAGTAAATATTAAAAAAGTTTAGCAAAATTCTAACTTATTTTGAGACAAACACAATATACTTTAATCAATTTATAAAATTTAAATATTGTTGAATATGGGAGCCTGTTGTGCTAAATAAAATAAGAATTCGGTGCAACATCCTTAAAAGGCAAATATGAATCCTAATAATAATATCTAAAATTAGCCTAAATAATAAGTAAAATCAGGATTTAATCCTAAAAATAACAATAACTATAATAATGATCCCTCAAAAAAGCATAATTAAAAGCCTAAGAAAGTTAAAAATCACATAGGAGGTAAGAAAGATAGCTTTGATATGGATGATAACTAAATTAATGACTATGATATTCCTGATACAAATCAAAATTAGGATAATAATGATTATATTCCTGATTATAATAATGATAATTAAGGAAGTTGTAATAAAGATGATCATTAAGGAGAGCATAATCAACATCATCACCACCACCATCATCATCATGAAGATAATAACGATAACCAATATGGGGGAAATAATTAAAATGATGATAATAACTATGGGAGTGGTGGTAATGATAACTGTGGAAATAACTAAGAAGCTGGTGGTAATGACTATGGAGGAGGAAATGACTATGGAAGAGGAAATGACGAAGGAGGAGGAAATGACTAAGGAGGAGGAAATGACTATAACGGAGGTGGAAATGACTATAATGGTGGTGGAAACGACTGTGGTGGTAATGACTATGGAGGTGGAAATGACTATGGAGGTGGAAATGACTATGGAGGCGGAAACGACTGTGGTGGTAATGACTATGGCGGTGGTAATGACTGCGGTGGGGGTGGATATGACTGAGTAGGAGGTAGAAATGACAATTAATATAATATCAATAGATTTCTATTAAAATCCATTAGAAAATTAAAAGTTAGTTTCTATTTTTGAGTTTATCTACCTAATATCTCTTTGTTTTACTTATTTATGTTAGTAATTTTAAGATTATGTACTTATTGATTAATAATGCAAACAATTTTTATAAATAATAATTTTTAACATTTGCGTTTTGATATGAAAATCATAAATAAAAGATTTTAATATTATTAATAAAATCTATTATTCTTTCTCTATAAGCATAAAAACAAAAATGTTAAAAAATTAAAGATAATTTTATATAAAATAGTAATAGAATATTAAAATAAGTAGATTTTAATAGTTTTATAGAATGGTACCTTATCTTTACTAATATTTAGACTCGTCAGGAATTTAAAACACTGATCAGGAAGTGAAGTTAAATTTGCAAAAAGAATTTTTTTATAATTTCTTTCATTTATCCTAGATATCTACTTATGGTAAATAGAAAAACAAGTGATTCTATATTTAGGTTTAAAATAAAAACAATAATTTTTGTTTGTTATAATTATCACAAATTTTCTCAAAAATGTTAAATGTTTTAAGTAAATCAAAGATATGGTTGTCATCAGTTAAAAAAATATACAAATAAATAGATATTCTATTGTACGAGAATTAAGATTTTTATGTGTTAAAAATAGTTATAATAATCACCAGTAAATAGATCAAAATATTTGAATAATTAGTTTTAATAAAGTTGATTTCCAAAATAGCTAAAAAATACATTTAGAAGCCAATAAATAATTATTTTCTTATAAAATTATAAATCAAGTTCTTAAATTTCACTATTATACTAAGCAGATAAATTGAATAAATTCTAAAATGGGTAATTGCTGTGTAGATAAAGATTTACCAAATGGTAACTACAGAAGAAATAATGGTAATAATCCTCATTACTCTAATAATAATTATCATAACGGAGGTTACGATCCAAATAATAACTAATATCCTGATGGAGGAGATCACCACCACCACCACCACCATCATCGTCATCATAGTGATGGAAAAGATCATCATCACCATCATCATCATGGAAATGATGACCACCATCATCATCATGATGGAGGAAATGATAATCACCACCATCATCATAATGATGGAGGAAATAGTTATGGAGGCGGTAATAATGATTATGGAGGTGGTGATAATGATTATGGAGGTGGTAATAATGATTTTGGAGGTAATGACTGTGGTGGAGGCTATGATGGAGGCGGCCATGATAATGATTGAATTTTAAAAGTTTGGGATTTAAATCTAAATATACATTTATCTAATTCTACTATTTTTAGTATTTTATAAAGAATTCATGTCTTAAATTTGTATCTAATAACATAATTAAATGAGGAGTTACGAATGAAATTTTTATTATTATTAAAGAATTAAATTAATGTAAATAAATATTGAATAATCTAAGTAAACAAATTTTTACTTTAAGTTATTGGTAATCTAAATATTGATTTATTGATATAAAAGATACCTTTTTATACTTTATGAAAGTTAACATCAATATTTTTGACCTTAATACTTAAAAAAGATACAAATAATAAATTGACTATTTACAATAAAAACTTGTAATCTTTAAGATATCCAACACTGTTATAGGAATATACTATATATCCTCCTTTACTAATACTTTAATTAATTAAAACTCAAAAAGAACCATCACAATACATTAATGATTTATAAAAATAATTAAAATATCAAATGACATTTGACATTTTATTCTACTATACTATATACAAAATATTAAACAGTTTTAAATTAATTATCTTTTTATAATTTTTATAAATAAACAAGTGAGTGTAATAGTCATCAAATAGAATAAACTTAAGATTTTTGGGTGCTACTACTTTTTTATAACTATTTATATACTCTCTTTACAGTAGAAGACTTTAATACTGTTCCTTTAGTCTAACAGATTTTGTGGACATTTTAGACTAATTTCTCAACATCAATTTTCAACTTGAAATTGTTTACCATCAAATCATAGATAGTCACACAAAGTAAAGTAGATTTATTACAATTCAGATGATATCTTACCTCTTCTAATCTTTACTCACAAATTGCAAATTATGACTCTGTGATTTATGGATGAACAGATATCAATAACTCTAAGAAGGATTCATTTGTAGTTTACTAATTCTATGTATTAACTACCTTTATTTCTTTATCCTCTTTGATTTTTAAAGTATTCTTCAAGAACTTTTAAAGAAGTTCTAACTCATCAAGAGCGAAATAATCTCTCCATTATGCTTAAAAGTAGTGGAATAAAAATTCTTTGGCATTTACTTTCTAACCACTCTCTAAATATTACTCCCAACTATTTAAGAATGCTACCTTTTGAAGATAGATTTCTTTTTGAGAGAAAAGGTTCATAAATTATATGCATTCATAGAAAAGTTGAATATGGCATTCATCCTCTTCTTTTTATTATCCTGATTCACCTTGGTATTAATTCTTAATATACAATTCTCCTCCGAACTTGGAGTATCTGCTTAATCCTTTGGGATTTTCTAAATCTTGAAAGATTTCTTCATCTTAGCAGATGTATCCAAGAGAAGAAGTAAACCCGCAGTTTAAACAGGTAACATTTCCTAACTTGTTGGTAATCCATTTGTTAGAGTGGCATTTTTCACAAGTCTAGAAGGTATTGTTATCAATCTATGGTAAGAATTGTGAGGTTAGATATAAAATTGATGCAAAAAATGAATCCATATTAAAACAATTATAAAGGAAATCTAATCATTTTATATAATGATTAATAATTACTTAGTTCATTTGTGTAATTTTTTGATTTTTGAAGAGAATTCTTTGAATATTATTGTTTTTGTTATTTATTTTTATTAATTTTTTGAAGGATCTTTACCCAGTTTTTAAAGAACAAAAAAGTATAGTAGACGCAAAAGATATTAATCTTCAGAAGTGAAAAATACTTTTATATTATTAATTAATTTTTTTTGGAATTCAATCTATTTTATCTGCTTGTTCAGAAAACTATTTTATGAGATAAATATTTTCTAATTAATGTTCATAAAATATTTTTATTTATATTTTTAAATAAATTTATATAATTAGAAGAAAATATTTTTGAAAACTATTTTTAAAATTACAGTGCTTGAGCTTGGTATAATTTTAAGTGACATTTATCATCAATTTAATATCTTAAAAATTACTTTATTGTATATATATTACTGTAATAAAAAAGAAAATTGTATTAGAAACCATATCTTAAAGTAGAATTTATAATATATACTTATTTTTTGTTGTTAAAAAATTAATTATTACTATTACAATATTAAAATGAAACGAAAAAAATCACCCACCGAGGGGCTCGAACCCTCGACCACCAGCTTAAAAGGCTGGCGCTCTACCGACTGAGCTAGACGGGTATTATAAGAATAAAAATATGAATTTTAAAAGCTTTGATAAATCTAATAAAGTCAAAATTTATAATTATCGATCAACAGTTTTACTAAATTAGATTGTAAATAGTAATAAATAAATAACAAATTTGTAGTAGCTAAGTAAATACTGTTAAACTTATTAATTTGAGAAATAATTATATTGGCCACCAATTCATTCAATAATCTGAAAATGGTTTAAAATAAACGCATTTTAAATATTATCATTAACATATTAAAATAAGAGATTAAAGTAAATAGATGAATTTATTTAACTAATTTTTATATGTTATTCATTTAAAAATAACATCTATTTTTTTTCAAATCCTATGGGTAGAATTTTCTTCAATTTTAATATTAACCAATTCTTCATCTCTATTTTTGAGCATAGGTGAGGAGTCTCTTAATCCTTTTTTATTTCCTTCATTAATTATTGAAGAGCTAATTGAAAGCTATCTAGAAAATTAAAGTCCTGTTTTATATCTTTATAAGAATAATCTGCTATTCTCTCTAAGAGATTTTCTCTAAAATTCTAGTTTAATCTCATTGCTTGATTTTTCATAAGTTGATTAAACGATAGAAACTTTTTTTCTTCTAAAAGTATTCTTTGCAAATTAAATAAAACCAATAATCATTCTCTTTAATTAAACCATAACTGCTAAAAATAGGTCTTTCAAAGTAAATAAAGTGTACCAGACTATAATAAATGCACCAAGACTAACCATAATCCATCCAATTTAAATTCTTTAAGATTCAGTTTTGGAATCATCATCTTCAACCAAATAAGCACAACATATTTAAATAGTAAACATTACAAGCTCTTAGGCTATATTTTAAAAGCTTTAAATTTTAGAATCAAAGGGTTTTACCAAGAAAATAAATAATAAAATAGCACCATTCAATACTGAAAAAAGTGCTAATTGGACATAAACATAATCATATAGCCAAACTATTATTGCACAGAACAAGATTTTTCTAGCATAAAGAAAACAATTATAGTACTTACTCAAAAGATTTCTCTTTTATATACTTTTATCTAAAAGTTTTTCATTGTAGAGCTTTAAACCACTTAGCATTGAAGAAAGTTTTTACTAAGTATTTTTATCATCTTTTAAATTCTTATTTTTATAAATGAGAGATGTGAGCACAATAGGGATACCTAAATAGACCATTGAGCAAGAAGCATGAAAAGCATAATTTATGAATGCACTATTTTCATCTTCAAAATCAATAGTATTTAATTACATGAATATTCCTACAATAATATAGATATAGAATGACCATGCCAAATCAATAAGTCCTCCAAATTCCCAAGTTTCACTCACAGCTCTTTTACAATAAGTTCCTAGGTATTCTATTTTAGTTTTAGAACACAACTTTGCTAACACATAAAGCATAAATACACTAAGAACAACTGTGAAGGATTAGCCAGCATTGCTGATAAAATAGTTATCTGTGTTAAATTACATAAATTTAGGTGGAGATACTTACTAATAACCTGGCGTTACTAATCCTTAAAACATGTTTGGAATAAAGGGGAAAGAGAAATCTTTGAAAATATTATAGAATGATAGAACATTGTAAGGGAGTCTAATATTTAAGAAAGGGAAATAGTAGAGGAAACCTGTGATATCTAATGTGTTGCAAACAAGATATGCATTACCCATTAATATAGTTGGAATTAATATATAAATTACAGATTCACTTACTGTTTTACCAGTCTTTGCTACTTATTCTGAGTATTTCTTTTCCTCAGTAGTTATTTTAACATATGGTTGCAGTTTCTAAGTTTCTTTTTATTTTGATAATTTATTTTATACAATGAATTATTTTTATTAAATGACTAAAGTTATCTCTGAATTTTTCATGTTTGTTAAGGGAATAATTATTATTTCGAATTATTTATCTGTCATTTACTCTACAGAATAATTATATTAATTCTCACTAACGTTTGTTATTTAAATTCCTATTAAATTATCTAAATCAATTTATGAGCTTTGAATAATAATTGGCTTTTAAAAAGAGAGCAGGAGATGATACTAATCAAAATCAAGAGTAAGATCTATTACAAAATCATTAGTTTCTGTGAATATTTAATTAATGCATTAATTAACTGATGTCTCATAATAGTAACCCTCTTAGCATTCTTCACAAAAATCTTTTGTACAAGTGTTACAATATTCTATAGAACAAATGCAAGAATTTGCGTTAACGTCATATTTAAAATTATTATCGCAAGCTAAGCATATAGATGGGTCTTACAAATTGCAACTAGAACAATTAGTAACTTTACAATCAAGAACACAGTTTTTATTTGAATCCAATTTATAATTCGTATCACATTAATCACATTGCTATGAATTGGATTAATTACAAGCTAAACAATTCTATAATTGACAATCAGGAATGCAATTATTATTTGAATCAAGCTTATAATTTAATTTGCAAGTTTCACATTATAAGGTATTACCTGCTGAACAAGTCAAACAGTTAGTAACTTAGCAATCAAAAACACATAAATTATTTGGATCCAATTTGTAATTTAAATTACATATTTAGCATTATTATGTATTATTTTAAACACAATCTGTACAATTTAGTGCTTAACAATCGAAGATACATTAATTATTAGAATCCAGTTTATAATTAGAATTACAAATTTAACATTACTGTATATTTCTTGAGACACAGGTTATGCAATGTTCTACTTGACAGTCAAATATACATTATTTATTCTAGTCTAATTTATAATTTGTGATACAACTTTCGCATTATTAGATGTTACCTGAAATACAAGTTGTACAGTTTTAAACTTAGCAATCGAAAATGCATTAATTGTTAGAATCTAATTTATAATTAGAATTACAGATTTAACATTACTGTATATTTCCTGAGACACAAGTTGTGCAATGTGCTACTTGACAATCAAAAATACATTACTTATTCTAGTCTAATTTATAATTTGTGATACAACTTTCGCATTACTATGTATTACCTGAGATACATGCAGAGCAATTTGATACTTAACAATCAAAAACACATTAATTATTAGAATCTAGTTTGTAATTAGTACTACAAGTCTAGCATTATTAAGTATTTCCTAAAACACACGTTGTACAATTAGTAACTAAACAGTCAAATGCACATTACTTATTTGAATCTAATTTAAAGTTAGATTTACAACTTTCACATTACTATGTATTACCAGAGATACATGTAGAGCAATTTGAAACTTAACAATCAAAAACACATTAACTATTAGAATCTAGTTTGTAATTAGTATTACAAGTCTAACATTATTAAGTATCTCCTAAAACACACGTTGTACAATTAGTAACTTAGCAATCAAACACGCATTAGCTATTTGAATCCAATTTATAATTAGTTTAACAAAATTAACACTTTTGTGTGTTATTTAAAATGCAATTAGAGCAATTTGCTACTTAGCAGTCAAATAAACATTACTTGTTGGAATTTAATTTGTAATTAGTATTACAAGTATCACATTTAGATAGATCAGCAGTTGAGCAAATTGAGCAAAACTCTACACTACAACATTAATAAGTATTCGTTAAATAAAATCCTATCTAACACTAAGTGCAAATACTTCCATCTGTTGAAGTACATTAGCTACAATAAGGTGTAGAACATATACATCTAGAGTTAATATCAAGAATATAATTAGTTTAACATTGAGTGCATAGTCCTAATAAATGTATTAAAAAAATAATTAATAAATATTTAATAATTAATTTGTCTTTTTACCATTCAAATTTGTTTGAACACAATTTGTATCCGTAGTTGTAATACATTTATTGTTATCATTAGGGTCTAGATACATATTAACTTAAGCGCACTTGGTGCAAATAGTAGAAGTACATTCTTTACAGTTCATACCACAGCATCTATCACTATTTCTATCATAGTATTATCCAGTTGGACAACTTAATTCACAAAATCCTTCAACACTAATATAATCTGTTGGGCATTATGTATAGCATCTATTCTTAGAAAGATAAAAAGAATAACCACTTGCACATCCTGTTAAACAAAAATTAGATTCTGTTTTACAATTTTCATCTTTACATATACTATCACACTTCAAGCACATATTTCTTGAGTAGTTTACAGTTGCTACAACAGTTTTAAAATAAGTAGTAGGGCAAGAGGCAACACATGTATTGTTATACAAATAATAAGCAGAGTTTGTACATACTAAACATTTAGTGCTAGATTAAAAACACTAAGCACAAGAAGCATTACAACTAAGACATTTCTTTTAAGTATCGTCAAAATATTAACCAGAAGTACATATAGGATTTGTATAAGAATAAACTACACTGCTTACTAGGTAGTATTGTGTTCCTGTATAAGCTACAGTACAAGTATTAGAATCTGTGCAAGCCTTGCAAAATTACCCACATTTTTTACAAGTATTATCAGAAGTATCTTTATATGTACCTGTAGGACAAGTTGAATAAGCATTACTATTATATAGAAAATATCCTGGCGAAGTCTAAAGACATTTTTTAGCAGCATCACATACTAAACATCCAGTACTACATGCAATACAATAATTATTAGAATATGAATAATAGTATCCATCTTTACAATCAACCAAAGAAATGCAAGAAGTAGCTAAAGTAGATTTAAATCTAATGAATCCTGGTTTACATAGCGAACAATAGGGAACAGTATATCCAGTATAATAAACAGCACAATTCTCAATAGGATTTTCGCATTATTTTGTTACTGTATTTTTATAAGAATAAGTTGGACAATCATCAATACATGTACCAAATAAATTATAAAAATTATCTGGACACTATGAGCAAATTAATTAAGTTACTCCATCAACTATAGCAGTTGTAGTTTGTAGACAGACAGCAAAATCTTTGCAAACTTTCATATAGTAACTACCAACATAAACTCTTTATACAAACTAATTAGAATAGCAAGAGTCTAATACACGATATTAAGCTTCAGTAGTATTATAATATACATAATATTTAGTTGGTCTTAAAAACTATTTAGAACATGCTCCTTTAAAATTGTAATTGTAACTAGAGGCACATATTAAACACAGATTATTGGCTGAATCAAAAGATGTGCAAGCTCCTGTTTAAGTAACAACACTACCTGCATTATCAAATATTTTTCCTGCCATAGTAGTTAAGTCAATAGGTGCACAAAAAGGATCATTATTATCTAATCCCCAATCGCATACATACTTAGGTGTTGCAGCTGGGTCGCATGATATCATATTAGGATCTGAGCATCGAATACAGTTAGTACCTGAGAGATAATAACCCTCAGGTGGGCAATTATAAGCCCAATATTCTACACTATTTACAGTATACTTATACTTAAAGTATGTAGATTGGCAGCTTGTAGTTGTACACGAATAGCAATATCCACTTTATTAATATATATTACCAGAAGAACAGTTTTAGATGCAGTTTGAATTAAAGTAATATGGCTTGCATTTTGTGCATGATGTTGACTCATCTATTTACAGAAGACAGTTTGTTATAGAATTGTTTACACATTTAGATAATGTTGTGTATGAAATGAAGTCTTAAAAGTACTGTCCATCACCACAAGTTCTGTGATAGCAATTTCCATTTATTTATTATGTAATATCATTTGTACAAGTATTTTAAATGCATGATTGTGTTTATAAATTTCCTGTAGTGCCCACTGGACAAGCTTCTACACATTTAAAACTGTTATTAGCAGGATTGAATAATTTAAATTCATAAGGTCTACAATATGTAGAAAAGCATCCATATGAAGGATCATAAGTATTCCATAAATTACAAGCATATTCATTATTTAGATAACTGATTTTTAAAGAAGTAGAAGTAACAGTAGGAAATTTAACACACTGATAAGCATAATTAGAAATTTACGAATAGTAATAGGTAAGTTAATCGCATATTGTTACACACTTGCCATTTAATAAATAATACCCAATTTTGCATTGAGTACAAGTTGTAGAAGAAGAGCAATATAAACAATTAGAGTCTGTACATGCAATGCACTTTCCACCTGATAAGTATACTCCTGTATAACAGCCACAAGAACTCGTTGAACTTATTTAAAAAGTTTCAAGACATTTAGTTGGATATACTGTAAAACTAGTTAAAACTCCCTAAGCATCGTAATACTAATTTTAAAATAGTTATTTAAATATTTTATTATTTTATTTTCAACTTCGAGATTTGAAATTATTAGTTTGAAAAGGAGAAAATGTATTAGTACCAATAATTTTTTTTTCACAACAATTATTAGTCTTTTTATATTAGCATTTAGTATTATTTAAAATCATATTTTTAAGTTATGTTTATTTAAGAATTAATAAGATTTGGAAATTTAATTCTTATTTCATTAAATAAAAAAAAATATGAAATGAAATTTATTAATCTACAGTTTAAATTAAAATCCTTTCATTCTTTTTTTGCATTATATATTATATAATTTTCATTAAAAATGAACCAACCATAAGAAATTAAATAATTTTTACCTTGGATACATAGCACTCTAAATAATAGCTTGCAGCAGGGCAAATTATACAAACATTTGTCATAGGATTTCTATAATATCCAGTATCACAAGTTGTTGTATGACACTTTTCGTAAGTTGAAGTATCCATAATATATCCAGTTTTACAAATCAAACACTTTGTTAAAGATAAGCAAACATCGCAATCAAAAGTGCATGCTGTACAAGTGCTTGTTGTTTCATCATAAAATTAACCTGATGGACATTTAGCACAAATGAATTAGCTATTTAATTATATTTTATAAAAAGAAGGTTAACAATCTAAACAATCTTTTTGTTAATATCCTGAGCAAGAACTGCAACCAGTAAAGCAATTTTCACATTAATCTGTAAGTTCGTAATAAAATGTTCCAGTTGCACAAGTGGTAGCTCTAACAAAATAGTCAAGCAATAAAGCAGATAAAAAAGTTAGTATAAATAATATTCTCTTCATTGTTTTAATATTTTGTTTGTTTTAAAGTTTTATTTAATATTACTTTTGCCAGCATCCTTTATTAAAAACTTAGATAAAAGCATAAACCAAACCATCCAATTTTTTTGTAAATTAAATTTGTAAGGATATTATTGGTGTTATTCAAAAGCAAAATTAATGATAAATTGTGGTTGAATAATACTTTATAGATTTTTTACGCTAAAATTAGTTTAAGGAAGCAGCTTAAAAGTTGTAAATTGAAATAGACCCTTTCTAATTTATAAACTTGTAAGTATTAAGCATTTCAAATAAAAAGAGGGTTCCTTTGCTAATTTTAACTAAAGACTCATCGTATTAAATTGGTAGTATCTCACTAATTATGATATTTTATCAGATAATTTAGGAAAAGTAAATAAGTAGTAATAAATTAGCAAATTGTAAATGGTTTATCATATCTAAATACTTTATAGTATTTATAGTTTAAATATAAATCCAAGTTAAAAACTTTTATTTTTCATGGATAGTTATATATTTAAATGTGTTATTTCATAAAGTTTTTTGCCTAAAAGAAAATAGTAATCTTCTGCTTATAAGAGTAGATATATACTAAATCTTAAGTATAAATCATTAAACTAGTGATTTATAAGATTAACTTACATATTCAATCAAATACATTTGAATCAGCTTAAAATTTAGATTAATTACTTCTCTCTTCAAAATTACATTAATTTTTTATTGATTTTTCTATTTATGGTCAATATATTTTTGTATATGTGTTATAAGATAAGATTGCGAAATAAAATTAACCACAAAATCACTTACGCTAATTAATATAAGATGCATTATTAATTAATGGATGATTAAACATTTTTAATTGGTTATCAATTTATAATTTATCTTTCTAGAATAATATGATCTAGATTACAGCTTTATTATCAATATTTATCTTCCTTATGGGTTTTGAATTCTAAAATCTTTATGGCATCCTAATAATGTAGTTAAGAAAATCTTAATAAGTAAATTGGTGGATTTTATTATTTTTCTGATGTAATTAGAAACTTTCTATTAGATATAAACTTACACTTTTAATAAATCTTTACTTATCATTAACAAATATAATTATATTTATTTTTTATTAAATTATTTACATAAAATAGAATCTTAATTATCATTTTTTATTTATTCGTACCAAAAGAGTTGAATATACATTCTTAATCCCTGTTTTTTCCTTTAGAGTAAATTAAACTTAACACGTGAAATTTCTTATTTTGATTTTATAATAAAAAAGCAATTAGAGATAATTCTAAAATAGAAGTTTGCTTAATATTTAACACAGGAATAGTTAGATTTTTAATGGATTTTATGTAAAATATTTACTTAAAAACATCAATAAACTTGAATATTTCCTTTATTATTATATTTGGCAATTTTCTAATTGAAGTACTAACAGTTCTTTCAATAGAAAACGAAAGAATTAAATTCTGGTAATATATTAGATCTAAAAATATATTTAGAAAAATGAAATATAAGGAATTTACTAATATTACTTGTAAATAGGAAAGATAAATACAATAAATAGGATTTCTTTATTTTAATATTAGACTTTAATATGATTTAAATATATAGACAAAATAATTAAAGTTTTGAAAATAATAATTTATTTTAATTAAATATTTTTATCTTTTTAAATGATAATTATAAATTCAAAAAAAAAAAATCACCCACCGAGGGGCTCGAACCCTCGACCACCAGCTTAAAAGGCTGGCGCTCTACCGAACTGAGCTAGACGGGTTTGATACTATTTATAAAATATATAAAATAATCTTTATCAATTTAAAAATAGAAACTAACTAAAATCAAAATTTTAAAACTATTATAATACATTTTAAAAAATGATAAATATGATAATATTAAAATTTTAATTTTTTGGAATAAAAAGAATGCACAAAAAAATGTAATTAGTATTTTTTATAAATTAAATCTATTATTATATATTAAAAATAGTAAAAATAGATTAAAGAATTATTTTTAATAAAAATTATTAATCAATTTCCAAAAGTATGGTTTTAAATTATATTTATTTTTATTATGGTATTATTAGTTGTCAATAGTTTTATTAAACAAAAAACATTATGTAAATTACTTTGATTAATATATATAAATAAAATAAACTGCTTATCAATTTATTTCAATTTCAATTTTATAATTTATTTTAAGTCTCACCTTCAAATTTTGTATTATTCCACTCTTCATCTCTATTCTTTTATAAAGGAGAAGTATCTCTAAAGCTTTTTTTATTCCATTCAATTAAGATTGAAGAATTGAAAGATATTTATCTATTACTTAATAAACTGTCTTTATATCTATTTAGAAAAACTCTGCTATTCTATCTAATAGATGTTCTTTTTAGTACTTCTAGATCATTTAATTTATTTTTTTCCTTATAAGCTGATTATTCTGGTAAATCCTTTTATTTTTTAGTTAAATTCTTAATCGAAGCAATGAATCCAACAATTATTCTCTTGAACAATTATAGTAATCCTATTATTAAGTCCTTTAATGCATAAAATGTATACCATACTATAATAAATCCACTAAGACTTACTATAATCCATCCAATATTTATTCTTTCTGTTTCTTCTTAGCTTTCGTTATCTTCTACTAACCAAGCACAACAGATCTATATAATAATCATTATTAGTTCTTAAATAATATTCTTTGCTTGCTCTATTTTCTATTCAAAGGGAGTTACTAACACAAGATATGATATAACTCCTGTATTCATAATAGAAAATAATGCTAACTAAATGTAGACATAATCGTAGAGCCAAACTATTATTACACAAAAGATTATTTTTCTTACGTAGAGAACAATGCTATAATATTTACTCAACATTTTTCTCCTATATATATTTTAACCTCCTTCTCTCTCATTGTACAGTTTTAATCCATTTAATATTGAGGATAGCTTTTATTATGAGATTTTATCATCTTTTAAATTTTTATTCTTATAAATTAGAGTGCCTAGTAATAATGGAATACCTAAATAGATCATAGAACAAAAAGCATGGAAGGCATAATTTAAGAATGCACTATTTTCATCATCAAAGTTTATTGTATTTAGTTACATGAATATACCGACTATTATATAGATATAGAATGACCAAGCTAAATCGATCAAACCTCCAAATTCCCAAGTTTCATTCACTACCCTTTTGCAATAAGGTCCGATGTAAATTATTGGAGTGTAAGAGAATATCTTAGCTAAAACATAGAGAGTAAATACACTTAATACAACGGTAAATGATTAACCTGCGTTGCTTATAAAGTAATTATCTGTATTAAATTCCATAAATTTTGTAGGGGATACTTAAGTGTAATTTGGATTGATTACACTCAAAAACATATTTGGAATGAAAGGAAAAGAAAAATCTTTGAAGATCTCATAAAATGATATGACATTATAAGGAAGCCTAATATTCAAGAAAGGGAAGTAATAAAGAAATCCAGTAATATCTAATGTATTGCATACTAAATATGCATTGCCCATAATTATTGTTGGTATTATAATATAAATATAGCTTTCCGTCACAGATTTTGCTGCTGAAGAAACTTGATCAGATTTTTATTTTTCAAGATCAGTTATTTTTACAAAAGGTTAAAGTTATTTAGTTTCTTATTATTTCATGAGTTTATTTTCTTAGATAAATTACTCTAGCTAAATATTCAGAGTAATATCTGAATTCTTCATATTTATTAAAGGTATGATAACAATTTTTAGCATTTAGTCAGTCATTTTTTCAATAGTATAATTGAATTAATCAGCCTTAACTTTAGTTATAGAAATACGAATCAACTATTTCAAATCATTCTTAAAGGCAGGCTCAATAATAATGATCTTTTGAAAGTATAGCAAAATGATGTATTTATCAAAATCTAATGTGACTTTTAATTCAAAGTCATTATAATCTACATTAAATTATTTAATACATTACTATGCTCTTTCATCATAATAATAATTATCTTTACATTACTTACATTTAGAATCTGCGTTACATAGATTGCAATGTTCAATTTAGCAAACACACTAATTACTATTCTAATCTAAATTAAAATTTTTTTCACAAATCTCACAGACAGAAGGAATGGAATTTTTGCATGTTAAGCAATTTTATATTTTACACTAAGAAATAATACAATTTTTATTTTAATCTAATTAATAGTTAGAATCGCATTTTTAGCATTAAAAGGGATTATTTTAATCACAAAGGATGCAATTATTTACTTAACAAACGAATTAACATCTATTATTAGAGTCTAACTTGTAATTAGGATTACAAATTTCACAATTATTAGAGTTATTAATTTAACATTTTTAGCAGTTAGAAACTTAGCAATCAAAAATGCATTATTTATTAGGATCTAATTTGTAATTAGTATTACAAATTTAACATTCTTTGGGATTATTATCAACACATTTTGTGCATCCATCTGCTTAGCAATCAAAAACACATTATTTATTAGAATCCAATTTATAATTTGCATCACAAATTTCACATTAAGACTCATTTTATTTTGAGCACACTTAACAATTTTAAGGACCGCAACATTATGTAGGGTTTATTAGGTAAAAGCCTATTTTGCATTATATACAAGCACTTCCATCACTTGAGCTACATTAGCTACAATTAGAGACAGAGCAAACACATTATGAATTATTATCAAGAATGTAATTTAGCTAACATTTTTAGCAAACTCCTATAATAAAAAAGAATTAAAATTAATTTTATCATAATTTAGAAAATAAAATAAAAATATTTGAAATCTTTTTGTTTAAAATAAGATAAAAGAAATAATAGATTTACCTGTAGCTTAATTAACTTAAATGCAATTTTTATCCTATGTTTTAATACAATTTAATTAATTACTAGGATCAATATACATATTATCTTATTCACACTGAGAACAACTAGATTATTGGCATATTTTGCAAGTGCTACCACAGCACAAATCCATTTTTCTATCATATTTGTATCCATCTTTACAATTTAATTCACAATAATTATCAACAATTTTATATCCAGCTGGGCATATAGCCACACATTTATTCATATAAGAATAATAGCCATCAGCACATCCATTAAGACAGATATTAGATTCATTTTAACAGAGTTAATCTTTGCATTCATTTCCACATTTTAAGCATATATTCCTTGAGTAATTCGTTGTAGTTACTAAAGATGTATAATAAGAAGAAGGACAAGACTATACACATGTATAATTATGTAATGAAAATTTTAAGTTTGAGCAAACTAAGCATTAAGTAGCTGATTTATAGCATTAATTGCAAGAAGGATCACAATTAATGCACTTCTTTTGTGAATCATCAAAGTATTAGCTCTAAGAGCAAATAGGGAATTAATAGCTATAGGCTTTACCTTCATATAACTAAAATCCAGTATAAGCAGATAGGCAAGTATTTTCATCACTGCAAGTCTTACAAAATTGACTACAATTCTTGCATGTATTTGAAGTTAAATCTTTAAAAGTATTATTAGGACATATAGATATGGCATATTCATTATATAAATTATAGCCAGTTGTAGGTGTAATACACTTTCCAGTAAAATCGCATACAGAGCATCCTGCTTAACATTGATTACAAATATCATTTTAAATTTGATAATAATACCCATCTTTACAATCAGAAAAAGCGATACAGGCTGTTGCTTACTATGATTTATATTTAATAAATCCTGGTTTGCAAGTAGTACATAAAGGAGTAGTTTATCCAGTCAAATATTAGCTGCAATTTTCAATAGGGGCTTCACACTTTTTTGTAGTTTTGTTTTTATAAGTATAGGTTGGGCAATCATCAATACACGTACCATTTAAGTTGAAAAAGTTATCAGAGCATTAATCACATATTTTTTTAGATACTCCATTAATAATTATAGTTTTAGGAACCAGACAAGTTGCGAAATCTTTACATACTTTCATATAAATATTGTTAATAAATACTTTTTGGACAAATTGGTTTGTTGAGCAAGACTCCAATACATGATACTGGGATTCAGTAATATTGTAGTAGATATAATATTTTGTACTTCTTATAAATAGTTAAGAACAAATTCCTTTAAAATTGTAATTGTATGAAGAGGAGCAGATAGAACAAAACTACTAATTGACACTATCTTTAGTAGTACAGCTAGTAGTTATTGAGATAACACTACCTTAAGAATCAAAAGCTTAATCTTATAATGTTGATAGATCTATAGCTGCACATGAAATAGAAGTATTGTCTTCTCCCCAATCACATGCATATCTAGTTACTCCAGCTGGATCACAAAAAATCATTTTAGGGTCTGAACAGCGAATGCATCTAGTACCTGAGAGATAATAACCTTCTGGAGGACAGCTATTAGCCCAATAATCTACGTTATTTACTGTATACTTATATTTAAAGTTAGTAGTTTCACAAGCAGTATTTGAGCATGAATAGCACCCATTATTCTAATAATAAAAAGTAGTAGATGAACAATTAGATAGACATTAAGAGTCAAAATATCCTGGCTTGCATTTTAAACAATACTAGCTTTCATCTTATTAGTACAAACAATTAGGTATATTCAAATTTTTACAGGTGGATTTAGTGTTATAATTTTAAAAGCTTTAGAACTATTATCCTAAAGGGCAAGTTCGGTGAAAGCATTATCCATTAATCTAAACAGAGATGTCATCTTAGCAGGAATTTTAAATGCAAGCTGTAGTTTAAAGATTTCCAGTTGTACCTATTGGACATGCTTCAACACATTTATATGAATTACTTAAGGAATTGAATAGTTTAAATTAAAATGGTCGGCAGCTATAGCTAAAGCATCCAAAATTATCTTCGTAAGTATTCCATTGATTACAGACATACTCTCCATTTAATTAATTTATTTAATATTATCCAGGATTATTAGGTGGAAAGTTAACACATCTATATGATAATTTAGGACCAGCTTAATAGTAATAAGTAAGTTAATCGCATTTTGTTACGCATCTGCCATTTAATAAGTAGTACCCCGCCTAACACATAGTGCAATCAGTGGCAGAACAAGTAAAGCAATTTGGGTCCGCACACTTTTCACACTTATCTTTACTAAGGTAAACTCCAATTAAGCAATTGCATGCATTGCTACTTATCTAAAATGTATCAAAACATTTTTTAGGGTAAAGAGTAAATTTTGTTATAACTCCTCCCACCATTTATGTCTTTTATTTACAAATAAAAATCAATCAATATTAGTTTTAAAATATATTAAATAATAATTATTAATGGAAAACTTTTAAAAAATATTAAATTTTAGGAAAATTTAACTAATTTATAAATAAATAAAATAATTCTATTTACAATATTATAACCACAATCTAAAAAATAGCTGCTAGCTGGACAAATTTCACATAATTTAGTTATAGGATTTCTATAGTACCCATATTAGCAATTAGTGCTGTTACAATTTTTAGAAGTAATTGAATCCAATATATAACCTACTTTGCAAACTAGACATGTAGTTGATGTAAGGCAAATATCACAATCAAAGTTACAGTTAGTACAGGTTTTCGTATTATTATCATAGTATTGGCCTTGAGGGCACTAGGCACAAAAAAAGTGATTATCTAATTGGATTTTATAATAGCTGGCAGAACATTCTAAGCAATCGATTTATTAATATCCCTTACATTAGCTACAATTTTCAGCACAGTTTTCGCATTATGAAGTAAGTTCATTATAATAAGTTCCTGTTGTACATTAATTAGTTGCAATAACAATATTTTCAAGAAATATGAAAATAGTTAAACTAATTAAAAATTTGCTTTTTTCCATTTTCTTTAATATTTTAGATTTTTCAAATATTTAATTTCTTCTATTTTGAAAAAAATTATAGTTAAAAATAAATAAGTGGTGATTAACCTTTTTTTTAAGCAAAAATATTTAAGTTTTCTTCATCTATTAGATTTGATCAAAAATCAAAACCTCAATAATAATAATTTTTATTATTATTTATAAGATTACATTTGCAGATGATTACAGATTAAGCATTTAATGAATATATTTTTATACTAAATATTTAAATAACAAAGTAATTAGACATTTATTTTCTTTTTTTATACCTTACATTTCATATTCATTCGAAAAAATATTATTTTTATTTTGGAACAAAAGATTTATTGATTAAATATGTATTTTTTAGGTGAAAGATAAGGAATAAATTATTACTTTGACTTTACTTATTAATGCTATTTTATTGGAGAGAACTATACATATATCTCAAAAACCATTGATTATACTTAAATTTATTAATAAGAAAATTCTTAACGCAGACCATCATATTCAATTACTTTTAAGATATTTAAATCACCATTTTGATCAATATTTCAATATGATTAAATTCTCTTTACTTGCCCTGATTTCGTTTTAATGGTAAATTATTAAAAAAGTAAAAGAAATTGATTAACTACTACCATCAAATAATTATTTATTTTTAGATTAGGAAGATTTATACAAGTAATTACTTCTTTTGTAACTTAGTTTATTAATCATTGATAAACCTTTCTAATTAAAAGAAAAGTTAAGGATTTCATAAATATATAAACACCACAAAAATAATTTGTATTTTTATCCTTATTGAGTCATCCAATAATAATCACTTTATAACTAATAATTAAAATCCTTTAGAGAAAGATTTCTCTATAACTCAAATTTAATCTAACTAGTAATTCATGTAATTTTTTTGTATATTTGCTCTTTAGTGTATGCTTTAATTAATAATACCCACCTATTTATTATATATATTAGAACTGAAATCAATTATTAATGTAATCAATCTGCTTTTATTCAATATAATTGGCTATTCTTAATTCTTTCTTTATAATTTCTGATATAAATTAGAAATTTTTTACTATTTTTTTTGACCTATTAGTGAAGTTACTGCTTTCATTCAAAAGTTATAAATTCAAACTAAAATAAAAACAATCAAAATTTAATTTTCATAAAATTCTATTATCATATTATGATACGAATTTAACCCATATTACATTTATTTTATTACTTAATTCATTTTTTAATAATAATTCAGATTATATTTATGATTTTCAATATAATCTTCAAATCTTTTCAAAAATATCTTACTCATTGATTTTATCTTATTATTTTTTTTATTCCACTTCCTTTTATTTAGAGTTAAAAATTTTGTTCAACAACAGGATCCCTTTAGGTAAATAATTTAGAATTATGAAAGTATTTCATTCTATCAATTATGAATTCTATTACTCTTAATAATACTTCTAATAGTCAGTATTATTAAACTTGATTTAAGATTCTTTTTTAACTAAAAATCTTAAAATACAAAAACTAAATTTAGTGAATTTTCTCTTGTTTATCTTCTATTTTGCATCAATAGAACATTCAATTAATATGAAATCCTTAAGTCCTAATTCTTTTATAATAAATAGATAATATTGTTGTTAAATACCTTTTTCTACTAAAATATAGTATCATATATATATAAATAAGGATTAATGGATTTTCTTTTTGTATTTTCTACTGTTTTTCAAAAAAAATTTATTTAACTAAATACTTGCTTCAAAAATATTTTTTATTAATAAATTATATCTTAAATATTACATCCAGCACAAGTTGTATTTATTTTAAGATATAATATTAACTTATTAGTTTTGTATATTTTAATTCAACTATTTGTTATAAATATTATAAATAACTATTAAAATTTTAATTTCATTTTTATTTTTTGTAAAACCATAAAAAACTGTACTTTACCTTAATTGAAATAAATAAAGTGGATGTTATTGTCTATCCTAATCACAATCTTCAATACAAGTATTTTAATAAAATAAATAATCTATTTTAAAATAAGTAACTCTTATATTTAATTTTGCTGTTTTCAAAATACTTGAAATTTTTACATTAATCAATAAAAACTTATTGTAATTAATCTATTGATTATAATTTGTTTTATATACAGTAAATCTTCTTTAATTAAGATCCTAATGAATTAAATTCTACTTAAGCAAAAATTTAGATTTTTATTTTATTCCTAATTTTTGTTAACCCATATTAGCTCCTTATACTTTATGAGGTTTGATAGTATTTAATTATTCCTTTAAAAAGTTATTAAATGATATGTATTTCTAAACATTACTTTTATAGTCTTGAAAAAATAGTTAATCTTTAATTAAATCTATTAATTTTTTTAAAAATAATTATAATTTCTAACTAAAATATAAAAAAAGTATAAACTCCTATATATTATAATAATTAGTTTTTATTATTGAATATTAATTTCTTCACATGATTGAGGAATTTTATTTAATCAGATATTTATTTTATTTTTTGATTGTTTTTTCTTGAAGTATTAGTTATTATTAATTTTTCTTGTAAACAAACTTGAAATTTTTAATACTCTGTCTTAATTTGATTTTAATTTTGCAATTCTATAGAAAGGAGAGGAGATATTCATATCCTTAAAATAGGTATCTAAATACTTTCTATCTGAAAACTCTGTTAATTCTAATAATTATTTTTCATTTTATTAATTTTTTTAATATAATTTCTATTTAATAATTTCAATTACTTTAATTAGTAAAGTTATCACCTAACATACTGGTTATGCTACAAGTATTAATTATAAATTAACTAAGAATATTACAGATATTTTATCGAGAAGACTAGCATAATCATCAATATTAGTTTTTTGAGAGTATATATTTATAATTAAATATTCGATATATAATCCTAACCATAAAAGAGATTTTATTATAAAAAATGAGTTAGTTATTTTAGAATAAAAAGGCATTAATAGAACCAC
>JH651314.1:249552-312780 GCA_000260095.1 Tetrahymena borealis
CAATAAGAATGACTTGGTTAAGAATCAAAGCAATTCCTATTAGATTTATCACAATACAAAATTCTATTCTTCATATCACTACAAATATTTTTATCGTTAAAGTAATAACATTAACTTTTATTTTATTTTGTGCAATCTAACTTATTTATGAGATCTTAGCATTAATTACACTTATTAGTTGTTTCATCCTATTGATTAAGGAAAGAAAATAAATGATTATCGATAATTTATTATTGAAATCTTGCTAAAAATCAATTAAAAGATATAAATTCAGAATATAATTTACATAATATCCTTCTCTACATATGCAAACACTGTTGTTATTAGGGTCTAAAACCATATTAAATTAAGTACATTTTGTACAAATAGTAGAAGTACATTCTTTACAGTTCATTCCACAACATATATCACTATTTCTATCATATTATTATCCAATAGGGCAACTCAGTTCGCAATACCCTGAAACACTAATATAGCCTGTAGGGCATTAAGTAAAACATCTATTTTTATAAAAAGAGTAACCGTTTTAGCAGCCTGATAGACAATAGTTAAATTCCATTTAACAGTTTTAATCTTTGCATATAATATCACATTTCGAGCACATCTTTCTTGAATAATTTAAAGTTACTACTATAGAATTAAAGTAAGAGGCCGGACAAGTGGCAATGCATGAGTAGTTATACAAATAATAAGCAGAGTTTGAACATTCTATACATTTAGTACTAGTTTAAAAACACTAAGAACAAGTAGCATCACAACTAAGACATTTCTTTAAAGTATCATCAAAATATTAACCAGATGTGCATATAGGATATGAATAATAATAAACTAAACTGTTTACTAGATAGTATTGTGTTCCTTTATAAGCTGTTTTACAAGTATTACAATCTGTGCAAGTCTAACAAAATTGCCCACATTTTTTACAAGTACTATCAGAATTATCTTTATAAGTACCAGAAGGACAAGTTGAATAAGCATTACTATAATATAGAAAATATCCTGGTTTAACCTAAAGACATCTCATGGCTGAATCACATACAGCACAACCAGCGCTACATTGTTTGCAATACTAACCAAAAAATAAAAAATATCCATCTTTGCAATCAGCCAAAGGAATACAAGAAATAGCTAAGCTAGATTAAAATGGAATGAATCCTGATTTACATTTAAAACAATAAGGTGTTTTATATCCAGTATAATAAATAGCACAGTTCTCAATAGGATTTTCACATTATTTTGTTACTGTATTTTTATAAGAATAAGTTGGACAATCATCAATACAAGTGCCAGATAAATTATAAAAATTATCTGGACATTGTGAGCAAATTAATTAAGAAACTCCATCAACTACAGCAGTTGCAATTTGTAGACAGACAGCAAAATCTTTACAAACTTTCATAGAGTAACTACCAACATAAACTCTTTATACAAACTAATTAGAATAGCAAGAATCTAATACATGATATTGAGCTTCAGTAGTATTATAATATACATAATATTTAGTTGGCCTTAAAAACTATTTAGAACATGCTCCTTTAAAATTATAATTGTAACTATAGGCACATATTAAACACAGATTATTGGCTGAATCAAATGATTAACAAGCTCCTGCTTTAGTAATAACTCTACCTACATTATCAAATATTTTTCCTGCCATTGTTGTTAACTCTATAGTTGGACAGGAATGATCACTATTATTCTCTCCCCAATCACATACATACATAGGTGTTGTAGCTGGGTCACATGATATCATACTAGGATCTGAACATCGAATACAATTAGTACCTGAGAGGTAATAACCCTCTGGGCAATTTTAAGCCCAATATTCTACATTATTTACAGTATACTTATACTAAAAGTATGTAGATTCACAGTTTGTAGTTGAACAATAATAGCAATATCCATTCTAATAATAGTAATAATTACCATAAGAACAGTTTTAGGTACAGTTAGAATGAAAGAGATAAGGCTTGCATTTTTCGCATAATATATACTCATCTTTTTGCAGAAGACAATTAGTTACAGAATTATTTACACATTTTGACAAAGTAGTTTATGAAATAAAACCTTAAAAATATTATTTATAACCACAAGTTCTGTGATAGCAATTTCCATTTATTTATTATGTGATATCATTTGTACAAGAATTTTAAATGCATGATAGTGTTTATGAATTTCCTGTGGTGCCAATTGGACATGCTTCTACACATTTAAAGCTATTATTTAGATGACTAAATAATTTAAATTGATATGGCCTACAATATTTAATAAAACATCCATAATTAGGATCATAGGCATTCCAAAAATTGCAGACATACTCATTATTTAGATAACTAATTTGATATGGAGGAGTATTAGAAGTTTAAGAAGTAGAAAATTTAAGACATTCATACGAATAATCAAATTTTGTTGAATAATCAAATGTTGTTGAATAATTATCAAGTGTTGAATAATAATAAGTTAGTTAATCACATTGATTTACACAAGCACCATTTAATAAATAATATCCAACTTTGCATTTAGTACAAGTTGAAGAAGAAAGACAATTTAAGCAATTAGAAATAGTGCATGGAATACATTTTCCATCTGATAAGTATACGCCTGTATAACAACCACAATCATTGTCTGAAATTTAAAAAGTATCAAGGCATTTTGTTGGATAGACTATAAAACTAGTTAGAACATCTCCTTCATATTACTATTTTATTATAATAAATATATATATTTACACTAAATCCTCAATAATTAAGAAATTAAAGAACTAAAATAATATTGAGAGTGAAATTTTTGATAAATCAATAACTTAAAATAAATATTTTTGGGTTTACTTCAAAATAATAAAGTGAATATTAATGGTATATTTTATTTTATTAATTGTATTTGGGAAATAAAATTTATTATGTAAATAATAAATAAAGAGAAATTTTTAATTTCCTAGACAATTTTATTTTTTCTTTTAAAGTAGAAAATTATGAATCATTAGTAATTTAATAATTACTTACCTTTCTTGCATAGCACTCTAATTAATACTCTGCTGCTGGGCAAAGTACGCAAACATTTGTCATAGGATTTCTATAATAGCCTCTCTCACAAATGTAAGTATCACATTATTAGTAAGTTGAAGCATCCACTACATACCCTGTTTTACAAACTAAGCAGATAGTTAAAGATTGGCAAATATCACAATCAAATTTGCAGGTTTAACATGTACTGGTAGAATCATTATAAAATTAACCAGTTGGACACTTAGAACAAATTAATTGATTGTTTAGCTATATTTTATAATAAGTAAGTTCGCAATCTAAGCAATCTTTTTGATAATATCCTGAGCAAGAACTGCACCCTGCTAAGCAAGCTTCACATTATCCTGTAAGCTCATAATAAAATGTTCCTATTAGACAAGAGGTAGTTCCAATAGTACTTTTAAATAAAATAGTAAAAAACAATTTTAGTATTATTAATATGCTCCTCATTTCTTTTTTATTCTTATTTGTCTTAAAATTTTGTTTAATATTAATTTTACAGCACCTTTTATTTGAATTTTAGGTAAAAATATTTTCCACTTTATTTACTAAATAATTAGATTTCTATGGCAGTGATTAAATTATTTAAAGGCAAAATTAATTCTTATTGTTAATAATGTGAATAAGAAGTAATCTGTAAACTATTTTCACATTATTTAGTCATTATAAAATGTTACAGTTAAACAATACAGTAGATCCAGCAAAGATTTCAAGTTATTCATTACTTTTATTTTAATGTTTAATTTTATTTAAAATAAATTTATAAATTCTACTATATTTATAAATGTTTAAGTAATAATATTTACTTATAAATGAGATTACAGTGAATATTTTTGCTCATTCAAGGATGTGATTAAAATTATGATTGAAATTGGTAGATGGTTAGATATTTTTAATAAATTATAAGTTTTAATAATCATTGATTAATTTACTAGAAAAATGTGTTCTAAATTACAATTTTATTCTTACATTTATTTTCAAGTTGTGGGTTTATTATTCATCTTAGTTATTTTGTGATAATGTAAATTAAAAATAACAATCAAAATTAAGCTTCGATTTTATTAGATCCTAACTTATTTAAAATAAAATATAATTTTTATATTATTTTTTCTTAGAAATAGAATTATTTTATTTTAATCTACATTTTTAATGATTATTTTTGAGTTTAATTTCTTTATAAAATATATTTTTTACTTTAAAAATGTAAGGTTTATTTTTTATTTTACAATAGAATAAAATTAGAGAATATTATCTACATTTAGTTTTATATAAAAAAATTATTTAATCACAAGAAATACAGATTTATTAATATTTTATGTTTTGAAACATTAGCTTTCAATTATTTTGTAGATTTCAAATTCATAAAATCCATTATCAAAATTTTCATAGTGATGAAAATCACATTTGATAAAATAAATATTTTAATCTTATCCTCAATCATTAAAAATATTATTTATACAAAAAAATTCACCCACCGAGGGGCTCGAACCCTCGACCACCAGCTTAAAAGGCTGGCGCTCTACCGACTGAGCTAGACGGGTTTTATGAAATGAGGAATATGATTTTAATAACCTTTGATAAATCTAATAGTGCTGAAATTTATAGTTATTAGCCTATAAAATTTCTAAATTTAAATATTATAAGCTATAAATAAGTTATTAGTAGTAATTATGATATAGATGCATTCTTAATATAAGTATATCAAATAAAGCTTCCAGATAATTTGTTGTGACTCATTAAAAGATTGGACAAAATAAATATGAAAATTAATTAATTAACAAATAAACTAATAATTAAAATAAAATTTATAAGTATTATTTCAATTCTTTTAGGTAGTATTATCTTCAATTTTAATATTAGTCCATTCTTCGTCTCTATTTTTAAGCATAGGAGAAGAATCTCTTAATCCCTTTTTATTTCCATCATTAAAGATTGAAGAATATACTGAGAGTGTTTTGTATCTTTATAAGAATACCCTACTATTCTCTTTCAGAGATTTTCTCTAAAATACTAATTTAATTTCATTGCTTGATTTTTCATAAGTTGATTTAGCAGGAGAATCTTTATTTTCTCTAAAAGTATTCTTTACAGATTTTATAAAACCAACTAACATTCTTTTTAATTAAAACATAATCGCTAAAAATAGGTCTTTTAAAATAAACAAAGTGTACCAAGCTATAATAAATGCACCAAGGCTAACCATAATCCATCCAATTTTAATTCTTTCAGATTCAGTTTTAGAATCATCATCTTCTACTAAATAAGCACAACTAATTTAAATAGTAAGCATTATTATCTCTTAGGCTATATTCTAAAAGCTTTAAACTTTAGAATCAAAGGGTTTGACCAAGAATATAAATAATAAAATAGCTCCATTCATGACTGAAAAAAGTGCTAATTGGACATAAACATAATCATATAACCAAACTATTATTGCACAGAACAATATTTTTCTAGCATAAAGAAAACAATTATAGTATTTACTCAAAAGATTTCTCTTTTATATACTTTTATCTAAATCTTTTTCATTATAGAGCTTTAAACCACTTAGCATTGAAGAAAGCTTTTACTAAGTATTTTTATCGTCTTTTAAATTCTTATTTTTATAAATAAGAGATGTTAGCACAATAGGAATACCTAAATAGACCATTGAACAAGAAGCATGAAAAGCATAATTTATAAATGCATATTTTCATCTTCGAAATTAAAAGTATTTAATTACATGAAAATTCCTACTATTATATAAATATAGAAAGACCATCCTAAATCAATCAATCCTCCAAATTCCCATGTTTCACTCACAGCTCTTTTACAATAAGGTCCTAAGTATTCTATTTAAGTATAAGAGCATAATTTTGCTAACACATAAAGTATAAATACGCTAAGAACAACTGTAAAGGATTAGCCAGCATTGCTGATGAAATAATTATCTGTGTTAAATAGCATAAATTTAGGAGGAGATACTTACTAATAACCTGGTGTTACTAATCCTTAAAACATATTTGGGATAAAGGGGAAAGAAAAATCTTTGAAAATATTATAGAATGACACAACATTATTTGGGAGTCTAATATTTAAGAAAGGGAAATAGTAGAGGAACCCTGTGATGTCTAATGTGTTGCAGACAAGATAAGCATTACCCATTAATATTCTTGGAATCAAAATGTAAATTAAAGATTCGCTGACACTCTTACCAGTTTATGCTACTTATTCTGATTATTCCTTTTCTTTAGCAGTTATTTTAACATATGGTTACAGTTTCTAAGTTTCTGATTATTTTTATAGTTTATTTTAAATTATAAATTATTATTATTTAATGAATAATGTTATCTCTGAATTTTTCATATTGGTGAAGGGAATGATTATTATTTTGAATTATTTTTCTGTTATTTTCTCAACTAAATAATGATATTAATTCTCATTAACTTTTGTAATGTAAATTCCAACTATATCATCCAAATCAATTTCTGAACTTATAATAATAATTTGCTTATAAAAAGTAAGCAGGAGATGATACTAATCAAAATCGAGAGTAATATCTATAACAAAATCATTGGTATCAGAAATTACTTAATAAATGCATTCATTAATAGAAGCATCATAATAATAACCATCTTGGCATTTTTTACAAGAATCCTTAGTACAAGTATTACAATATTAGATAGAACAAATGCAAGAATTTGTATTAGCATCATATTCAAAATTATTATCACAAACTAAGCAAATAGTTGGGTCTTACAAACTACAACTAGAGCAATTAGTCACTTTACAATCAAAGACACAATTTTTATTAGAATCCAATTTATAATTTTTATTACATTGATCACATTATTAAGGGATAGATTAATTACAAGTAAAACAATTAGATACTTTGCAATCAGAAATACAATTATTGTTTGAATCTAATTTATAATTTAAGTTACATGTTTCGCATTATAAGGTATTACCTGCTGTACAAGTCAAACAGTTAGTAGCTTAGCAATCAAAAACACATAAATTGTTTGGATCCAATTTGTAATTTAAGTTACATATTTAGCATTATTATGTATTATTTTAAACGCAATCTGTACAATTTAGTGCTTAACAATCGAAGATACATTAATTATTAGTATCCAGTTTGTAATTAGTATTACAAATTTAACATTTCTATATAATTCCTGAAACACAGGTAGTGCAATGTTCAACTTGACAATCAAAGGCACATTATTTATTCAAGTCTAATTTATAATTTGTGATACAAGTTTCACATTATTAGACGTTACCAGAAATGCAAGTTGTACAGTTTTAAACTTAGCACTCGAAAATACATTAGTTGTTAGAATCTAATTTATAGTTTGTATTACAAGTCTAACATTTTTAAGTATTTCCTAAAATACATGACTTGCAATTAGTCACTTAACAATCAAACACACATTGCTTATTTGAATCTAATATGTAATTAGTTTAGCAAATTTAGCATTTTTGTGTGTTATTTAAAATGCATTTAGAGCAATTATTTACTTAACAGTCAAAAAAGCATTGGTTATTTGAATCTAATAAGTAATTAGTAATACAAGAATCACACTTAGATAGATCATTAGTTGTGCAAGTTGAACAAAATTCAACACCACAGCACTTAGAATTACTTGTTAAATAATATCCTTCCTAGCATTAAGTGCAGATACTTCCATCCATGGCATTACATTAGCTACAGTAAGATGTAGAACATATACATCTAGAGTTAATATCAAGCATATAATTAGTTTAACATAGATTGCATAATCCTTTTAAATGAAATAAAAATAATTTATTAATATTAAAATAATTAATTTATTCTTTACCATTCATATTTGTTTAAATACAATTAATATCTGTAGTGGTAATGCATTAATTGTTATCATTAGGGTCTAAATACATATTAATTTAAGCACATTTTGTGCAAATAATAGAAGTACATTCTTTACAGTTCACTCCACAGCATTTATCACTATTTCTGTCATAATATTATCCTGTAGGACAAATTAATTCACAAAATCCTTCAACACTAATATAATCTGTAGGACATTAAGTATAGCATCTATTCTTAGAAAGATAAAAAGAGTAACCACTTGCACATCCTGTTAGACAAAAGTTAGATTCTGTTTAACAATTTTCATCTTTACATATGCTATCACACTTCAAGCACATATTTCTTGAATAATTTACAGTTGCTACGACAGTTTTAAAATAAGTAGCAGGACAAGAGGCAACACATGCATTGTTATATAAATAATATGCTGAGTTTGAACATTCTATACATTTAGTACTAGATTAAAAACACTAAGAACAAGAAGCATCACAACTAAGACAATTCTTTTAAGTATCATCAAAATATTAACTAGATGTGCATATAGGATATGTATAATGATAAACTAAACTACTTACTAGATAGTATTGTGTTCCTGTATAAGCTGCAGTACAAGTATTAGAATTTGTGCAAGTCTTACAAAACTACCCACATTTTTTACAAGTACTATCATAAGTATCTTTATAAGTACCTGAAGGGCAATTTGAATAAGTAGAAGTATTATATAGAAAATATCCTGGTTTAGCCTAAAAACATCTCATGGTAGAATCGCATACTGCACATCCAGAAAGACAAGCTGCACAAAAATTACTCTAATAGGAATAATAGTATCCATCTTTACAATCAGCCAAAGCTATGCAAGAAGTAGCTAAAGTCATTTTAAACTGAATGAATCCTGGTTTGCATAATTAACAATAGGCAACAGTAAATCCTGTATAATAAATAGCACAATTTTATATAGGACTTTCACATTATTTTGTTAAAGTATTTTTAAAAAAATAAGCTGGACAATCATCTATACATGTTCCAAACATATTATAAAAGTTAACTGGACATTATGAGCAAATTAATTAAGAGACTCCATCTACTACAGCAGTTGTAGTTTGTAAGCAAACAACAAAATCTTTGCAAACTTTAGTAAAATAGTTGCTTTATATTCTTTGTACAAATTAATTAGGATAGCAAGAATCTAATACACGATATTGAGCTTCAGTAGTATTATAATATACAAAATATTTGGTTGGCCTTTAAAACTATTTAGAACATGCTCCTTTAAAATTGTAATTGTAACTAGAAGCACATATTAAACACAGATTACTGGCTGAATCAAAAGATGTACAAGCTCCTGTTTAAGTGACAATACTACCTGTAGTATCAAATATTTTTCCTGCCATAGTTGTTAAGTCAATAGGGGCACAGGAAGGATCATTATTATTTTCTCCCCAATCACATATATACTTAGGTGTTGCAGCTGGGTCACATGAAATCATATTAGGATCTGGGCAACGAATACAATTAGTACCTGATATGTAATAACCCTCTGATGGACAATTATAAGCCCAATATTCTAAGCTATTTATTGTATATTTATACTTAAAGTATGTAGATTAACAACTTGTAGTTGTACACGAATAGCAATTACCATTGTTATAGTATTAATTGTTTTACTAGCAATTAGATAAGCAGTTTGTATTAAAATAAGAAGGTTAACATTTTGCGCAGGATAATGTCTCATCTATTTACTTAAAACAATTAGACACAGAATTGTTTATACATTAAGATAAAGTAGTATTTGAAAGGTAACCTTAGAAATACTAATCATCACTACAAGTTCTATAGTAGCACTATCCATTAATTTATTAAGTAATATCATTTGTACAAGAGTTTTAAATGCATGAGTATGTTAATAAATTGCCAGTGTAACCTATAGGACATGCTTCTACACATTTATAACTATTATTTGCAGGATTAAATAATTTAAATTTATTTGGTCTACAATAAATAGAAAAGCAACCATAAGTAGGATCATAAGGTATCCATAAACTACAAGCATATTCATTATTTAGATAACTAATTTTTAAAGAAGTAGAAGTAACGGCAGGAAATTGAACACATTTATAAGAATAATGAGCAGTTTAGAAATAATAGTAAGTTAGTTAATCACAAGAGGTTACACATTAATTATTTAATAAATAATATCCTATTTTGCATTAAGTACAAGTTGTCGAAGACGAACAATATAAACAATTAGAGTCAGTGCATGCAAAGCATTATCCAAATGATAAATATACTCCAGTGAAACACCCACAAGAACTACTTGATTACATTTAAAAAGTATCAAGGCATTTATTAGGAATTACTGTAAAACTAGTTAGTACTCCATTTGAGTCAAAAACCTAATTTTTTAAATAATTAAATTAATTTTTAATTTTCATTAAAAAATTTTACTTTTCTTTAGAAAAAAACATTTTATCCATTTTACATTATTTTTTAATAAGTAGGGCTTAATAAAGCCATTAGAAAAGATAATTATTGAAAATTTAATTTAAGAATTAGTAGGATTTAGAAATTAAATTCTATCTTACTAAATAAAATAGGTGTTTAAATGGATTTATTAATTTCCCTCTTTATTAAATTAAAATATTATATTTCTTTTTTTAAGTTTTTTATATGTATTGATTAAATTAAGAATCAATCTTTAGTAATTAAGTGATATTTACATTATTTGCATAGCATTCTAAGTAATAGCTAGCTGCAGGACAAATTATGCAAACATTTGTCAAAGGATTTCTATAAAAGCCTGTATCACAATAAGTAGTATGACACTTTTCAAAAGTCGAAGTATCCATTATATATCCTGTTTTACAAACCAAGCATACTGCTAAAGATAAACAAACATCACAATCAAAATTACAAGAAGTACAAGTGCTGGTTGCTTCTTCATAAAATTAGCCTGATGGACATTTAGTACAAATAAATTGATTGATTAGCTATATTTTATAATAAGTAGGTAGACAATCTAAGCAATCTTTTTATTAGTATCCAGAGCAAGAACTGCATCCTGTAAAACAATTTTCACATTATCCTGTTAGTTCATAATAGAATTCTCCAGTTGTGCAAGTTGTAGCATCAACAAAATTCTCAAGTAAAAGAGATGTGAAAATAGTTAGTGTAATTAAAATTCTGTTCATTACTTTTGTATTTTGTTTCTTTTAAAATTATATTTAATATCTCTTTTTCCAGCATCCTATATTAAATCTTATATAAAATCTTAAACCATTCAATTTATTAGTAAACTTAATATGTATGGATATGTTTGATAGTGTTATTCTAAATTGAATTGAAAAATAAATTGTGGTTGAATAATACTTTATAGATTTTTTACTTTTCATAACAGTTATAGCTTTAAGAAATAAGTTCATTACCAAATTTTCACGTTGGAAATGAAACAATCAATTGCTGCGACAATATTTTTTATAAATATAAAATAGCTAATCCTAATAAGCATGAAATTATCATCATAGTTATGAATTTAGAAAACAATTATGGATTGAAATAAGCGAGTGACGATTGGCTTTTACAGTAAAAGCAAATAATTAATTATTAAGTTATATTGATCTATTTTATCTAAGAGATTTTAAATTTTTAAAACTGCTAACCCTTTATAAGTTTATTAAAATAAATAAAGATTATTATTGAAAATATAGGGATTTTTCTACTAAAAGCAACATTTTTGGGTTAAAAATAAGATAAAATGATTTATTTAAGGCTTTTATTATTTAAATAATTCTTTCAATTTCCAAAAATGATAATTTTTTGAGGTTAAAATTTATCTATTGCATTTTTATTTTCCAAATAGAGTAAACTAGTTTTAGTATCCTAAATAGGATGGATAGTAATATATAAGTTAAAGAAATTCATTCAAATACCATACATCAAACAATTTAAAAATTTATAAGATTTATTCTAGAAATCATCTTCATTTTTATAATTTGATTTATAAATTGCAAAGAAAATGTTAAAATTAAAAGTAACTAATTGAATATTAAGAATATGCATACACCTCAAATTTTATGTATTTTTATTTTAATTATATCAATCAACCAACCAAAATAGATATATTGAATTTAGTAATCATAGATTGTTTAAATAATGGAATCTATCTTAAATTAAATTAACAAACTGACAAATTCATGTAATATTTTTATTAATTTGAAATTTGATGCTTGATTTTAATTAAATACACCCACCTATTTTTTCTATCAGTACTCAAATGGATTTAAATTGTGTAATCTTACTGCTTTAATTAATAATTATTAGTATTGTTAATATTTTTTGTTTAAGTGAAGATCCATTTCCAATTCTGTAATGAATTAGTGAAGTTACTCAAAAATATATTAAAAACTGATAAAATCTAAACTTAAATAGCCAATCATATAAAAACTATTATAGAAATAAATGATTAAAATTATTGTTAGACTTACAAATAAATATAAAATTCAATCAAAATTATTTTATTTTTAATTTAATAATTATAAAAATTCTAATTCTTTGTCTTTTTAACTTTAAAAATTATGAATTACTATTTTTTCTATCATTGTTTAAAATTTCTTACTCATCTGTTTTACTTATTTTAATTACACAACCTTTAATTACTGGTTAATATTATTTTGAATCGATTCTATTAAATTAAACAAAAATAGATGAATGTAAAGAGTTCTTTCTAGAATTAAATTAAGATCTTTGAATACATTTTAGAATCTTTATAATTGACTTTCCTTACATTATTAACGATATTATTTATTAATTTAAGGTTTTTCATAAGTAAAACCAAAAGGTAATCTTCTAACTTTTGAATAATGTTATTAATGAAGCTAAAACTGGGACACCATTCTTTTAAACAATTATAGAATATCTTTTAATAAATGTTTTTAGGGTTATGAAAGTATTACAAGCAGTTATGAATTAGATATAATGCTATAAAATAATACCAGTTTAGAAATTTGTTTTTGTTTATAATTAAATTATTATTTATTCTCTTTTTAAAGAATTAATTTGCCTTTAAAGAAAACAATTACTATTATATATCTTTATTTTTTTTAATTTTTATTTTTATGAATCAATACAGTAAGTAAAACTGGTATCCAAAACTAAATAAGACTTTATAAAGCAAACATTAAAATGAATTATTAATAAATGCACAATATTTATTAATTAATTTTGCTAATTAGAAATCAAACAATTTATATATAAAATGATTAAGCAAGATCAATTAATCCTTAAAATTCCCAAATATCATAAATTCTTCATTATTTGAGATAACTTAGTTATCACTTATTGATTTATTCTAAAATGATAATATTAGATATTTTAAGTTACTTCTTATCTGTTATAATGGAAATCAGATAGAAAATGTTTTAAGTATTGATAAATAGTGAACTGATCCCTAATTTTTTTAAACAATATTTTCAATTTTAATTAATTTATTATTTTATACATTTTTATTAGTTTATTCAGTAATATGTACTCGAGTGTGACCACTACTATTAATTAAATAAGATTTTTAGAGTAAAAGCAAAGTACTAAAATAGAAAGTCTAATTTATAAATTGTAGTAAAATAAAATAAAATTTAAATTACTAATATAACTGTATTTAAATAATGTCTTTAAAAAATATCTAATTAAATCTATTAATTTATTAGAAAACTTATTATAAATTCTCACAAAATATAAAAATAAACTTTAACTACTAATAACTATCATAACTAGTATTTATTTTTGAAAATTAGATTAATACAATTTATTTCCTTTAGTTAAAGAGGAATTTATTTAATCAAATCTTTATTATCTTTTTTGATTAGATTTTCTAGAATTAATAGTTACTATTAATTTTTTTTGTAAATAAACTCGAGATTTTTAATACTACATCTTAATTTGATTTTACTTTTGCAATTCTATTTATAGAAGAGGAGAAATTCATTCCCAGAAAAAATAAATATTTGGATTTTCTATCTGTAAGTTCTGATAATTCTAGTAATTGTTTTTCATTTTCTTATTTTCTTTAATTTAACTTCAGTTTAACAATTTCAATTATTTTAATTAGTAAAGTTATTGCCATATATATTGGTTAAGATATGAGTATTAATTATAAATTAACTAAGAAAGTTGAGGATATTATATCGAGAATACTAGCATAGTCATCAACATTGGCTTATTATGAGTAGATATTTATAATTAAATATTCTATATATAATCCCAACCATAAAACAGATTTAATTAAAAAAAATGAGTTAGTTATTTTAGAATAAAAAGGCATTAATAGAAACACTAATAGGAATTATATCATTTATTGAAGAATAGCCAATACACTAGTTATCAAGTAACTAAAACTAAATTAGATGAATATAGTAGGGGTTATAAAGCAATCAAAAAATAGGTAAATTAACATAAAGTTTCTTCTTTGTTTAGTTTCAGATATGGTTTCATTCTAAATTTTTTCTCTTGTAATATCTTAGAAATTTTTTTATTAATTTGGAGATTTTTGTGTGTTTAGATAATAATACAAATAACCACTTATAACTATCACTAAGACTATGAGTAATGTCAAAAAGGAAAATTTAATTTCTAAGTTATCAATATTATCTTCATAAATAAATTCTTTTATCTAAGAGTTGATCCCAACAGTGAACATATTTAGTGAAACCTAAAAATACTGAATAATAAATCCAGAAAAAAGCTTTTAATATATAGTTTTTGAGAATGAAACTACATTTTCTTACCTCACTTAACAAATTAAAATATAGAAAGCAAGAAAGAATATAGTACAAATTAAGAATATACTAAACCCTTATCCGCATTAAGCTAAAATGCTATATGACATACTAATTGATTAGAATTTAACATCATGAAAGCCTTAATTATCTTCAGTTATTATATTCTTAAATATATTTAATGATTTGTACTGCTAATTAGGTAATTAATCTAAATTTTTTTATTTTCAAAATATTTACAAACTTAGAAAATAGATTAATAATAAAATTTTTATACCTTTAAAAGAAGTTATTACAGCAAATATTTAACTTGGTAAATAAGTATCAACAAGAACAAGATAGGTAATCAATTAACTATTTAAACCATTGATTAAAATTCCATTACTAGAAGTAATTATATTTGCTACTGTACTCAATACAGTTGAGCTATTATTAGCAGTATCACTTATTGTTTAAGTCTTTTCTTTTTCTTCCTAGATTTTTTCTTTTGTAAAGATCTCTGTTTTGTATTAAACACTTTCTTATTTGCATAATGAGTTAATAAGAGAATAAGTATCATAACAACTAGTACATTAATTTTCCTCACTACCACTGCATTCTTTACATAATTTATTACATTAAAAACATATTTTCAAGTTAAATAGACTTCTTGAGTTAGTATTGCTAATACAATATGTATGATCTGGTTAAGAATCCGAACAATTAATGTTAGATTAATCACAATACAAAATTCTATTCTTCATATCACTACAAGTATTTTTATCATTCAAGAAATAGCATTAACTTTTATTTTATTTTTTACAATCTAATTTATTGATGAGAACTTAGCATTAATTACACCTATAATTAGTTTCATCCTATTAATTAAGGAAATAAAATAAATGACTATCTATAATTTATTATTGAAATCTTACTATAGTCAGCTACAGATAAATAGTATAATGAATAATCACCCCCCCAATAATTTTATTATTCATTTATTATTAATTATTATAAAGTTGCTTAAAAAAAAAGGAAGGCAAATATTTATTTTATCTGTCTCAAAATATAATAACCAATTAAAAAATATAAATTCTAAATATAATTTACATAATATCCTTCTGTACACATACAAACACTGTTGTCATTAGGGTCTAAATCCATATTGATTTAAGCACATTTTGTGCAAATAGTAGAAGTACATTCTTTACAGCCAATTCCACAACATCTATCACTATTTCTATCATAATATTATCCAGTAGGACAACTTAGCTCACAATACCCTTAAATGCTAATATAGCCTGTAGGGCATTAATTAAAACACCTATTCTTAGAAAGATAAAATGAGTAACCACTTGCACAACCTGTTTGGCAAATATTAGATTCTGTTAAACAGTTTTCATCTTTGCATGCACTATCACATTTCAAGCATATATTTCTTGAATAATTTTAAGTGAAAACTACAGAATTAAAGTAAGTGGCAGGACAAGAGATAACACATAAATTATTATACAAATAATAAGCTGAGTTTGAGCATACTAAACATTTAGTACTAGATTAAATACATTAAGCACAAGAAGCATCACAACTGAGGCATTTCTTTTAAGTATCATCAAAATATTAACTAGATGTGCATATAGGATATGAATAATAATAAACTAAACTGCTTACTAAATAGTATTATGTTCCTGTATAAGCAGTAATACAAGTATTCTAATCTGTACAAGCCTAGCAAAACTATCTACATTTTTTACAAGTTCTATCTGAAGAGTCTTTATAAGTACCAGAGGGACAAGTTGAATAAACAGTAGTATTATATAGAAAATATCCTGGTTTAGCCTAAAAACATCTCATTGTAGAATCACATACTGCACATCCAGTATTACAATCTCTACAAATATTTTATGAAAATAAAAAATAATATCTTTCTTTGCAATCTGTCAATGCTATGCAAGAAGTAGCTAAAGATTCTTTAAATCGAATGAATCCTGGTTTGCATATAGCACAATATGGAATAGTATATTGAGAATAAATAGCACAATTCTCAATAGGATTTTCACATTATTTTGTTACAGTATTTTTAAAAGAATAATATGGACAATCATCAATACATGTACCAAATATATTGTAATAATTAGGTGGACACTATTAGCAAATTAATTAAGAAACTCCATCTACTATAGCAGTTGTAGTTTGTAGACAAATAGCAAAATCTTAACAAACTTTCATATATTATCTGCCAATATAAACTCTTTTTACAAATTAATTTGGATAGCAAGAGTCTAATACACGATATTGAGCTTCAGTAGTATTATAATATATAAAAAATTTGGTTGGATTTTAAAGCTATTGAGAGCATACTCCTTTAAAATTGTAATTGTAACTAGAAGCACAAATTAAACACAGATTACTTGCTGGATCAACAGATTTGCATGCTCCTGATATAGAAACAACACTTCCTGCACTATCAAATATGTTTCCAGACATAGTTGCTAAATCAATAGAAGGACAAGAAGGATAATTATTATTTTCTCCCCAATCACATCTATACTTAGGTGTTGCAGCTGGGTCGCATGATATCATATTAGGATCTGGGCATCGAATACAATAATTACCTGAGAGATAATAACCCCCGGGCGGGCAATTATAAGCCCAATATTCTAAACCATCTACAATATACTTATACTTAAAGTTTTAAGATTGACAGCTTGCATCTGGACAATGATAACAACTTCCATCTTTGTAAAATGATTAATATTAAAAAGAACAACTTTACATGCAGTTTAAATTAAAGTAATAAGGCTCGCATTTTTTGCAGGATAGAGATTCATCATCTTACAGAAGACAGTTTGTTAGAGAATTAATTAAACATTTAGATAAAATTGTGTATGAAATAAATGATTAAAAGTATTATCCATCAGGACAAATATTATGGTAGCAATTTCCATTGATTTATTATGTGATATCATTTGTACAAGAATTTTATATGCATGATTGTGTTTTTTAAACTCCTGTAGTACCAATTGGACATACTTTTACACATTAAAAGCTATTATTTACAGGATTATATAATTTAAATTAGTATGGCCTACAAAAATCAATAAAACATCCGTAATTAGGTTCAAAAGGATTCCAAAAACTACAGGCATATTCATTATTTAAATAACTAATCATTAAAGAATTAGAATTAGGAAATTAGTGACATTCAAAACCATAATTAGAATTTTATAAATGATAATGAGTTTGAAAATCGCATGAGATTACACATCTATTATTTAATAAATAATATCCAACATTACATAAAGAACAAATAGTCGAGGAAGAACATTCTGAGCAATTATCTGTGCAGGCAACACATTTTCCGCCAGATAAGTATACTCCTTTATAACAGCCGCAAAAATCCCCATTTAATTAAAAAGTATCCAAGCATTAAAATGCTCTTACTGTAAATCTATTTATAATTCCATTATCAAAATACTATATTAATTAAAAATAATAATTATATTTATATAATGCCAAGTATGAAATTAATTCTAATCATTTAAATTATCTTCCAAAAAATTTATTTTAATAGATTTAAAAACAATAAAAATAATATTTATATTAAATTTATTTGAGTGTTCGTGGGAATTGGGATATATAATTTATGATGTTGATAAAAAGAAATATTGAATTTTTTAATTTCCTTAATTATTTTAAACTCAATTTTTTAGAGATTAAAAAGATTCATTAAATTATTAATATATAATATTTACCAAATATTATACTGAGCACAATAATGAATAGCTTTCTGCAGGGCAAGTTTCACAAAAATTTGTAATAGGATTTCTAATATAGTAAGTATCACAAAGTTTATCATGACACTTTTAGTAATTTAAAGTATCCATTATATATCCAATTTTGCAAACCAAACACATATTTAAAGATATGCATACATTGCAATCAAAATTACATGCCTAACAAGTGCTAGTAGCTTAATCATAAAATTAACCAATAGGGCATTTAGCACAAATAAATTGACTTTCTAGTTATATTTTATAATAAGTAGATTCACATTCTAAGCAATCTTTTTCTTAATATCCTGAGCAAATACTACAACCTAAGAAGCAATCTTCACATTATCCTGTAAGTTCATAATAAAATTTTCCTGTTGCACAAGTTGTAGCCTTAACATAATTAAATAAAATAGTAGAAAAAATATTAAATATAATTAAAATACTCTTCATTTCTTTTTTTAAAAGTTATTGCAATTATTTCTAATTAAATTATTTCCCCATTCATTAAAAGGTTAGGTAAACGAATTGATCTATCTAATTTAATAGGAATATAATTTCTGTGGATATACTCATACTGCTTGCTCTTAATGGGAAATTAATAATAAACTATTGTTGAATTAATACTGAGATAGAGATTATAGATTTTTTTTATTTTTCATAATCTTTAAAAATGTTATTTTTTACTTGTTAAATCGACAATCTTAGCAATATTTTTGTTAATATAATGTAACTTACAAAGAAATTTTGACATTATACAGTAATTTAAAATAAAATGTTTCAGATATGCACAAAAGGTAGCTAACTCTAACAAAATCTCTTTTTAATATTGATTACTTTATATTCATGACTGTATTAATATTTTATTTGATATGAACTATTCTATCATCCTTTATTTTAAGGATAGTAAATAATTGATAGAATTTTCGAATAAATTCAATTTTTGTGGATATTCTTGTATCATTCGAAATTAATAATAAATTGTGGATAAAATAATAGTTAGAGGATGATTAAAGATTCTTTATAGATTATCATCAATCTTTGACAAATCTTTATTAATTTACAAAAATATGAATCCTTGATAGTACTATTTTGCCAAATATATTTTCAAGTTGTGGGTATTTTTTTCTAAAATCGATTCAAGTATATTAATATTTTTAATTTAGAAATTTTAAAAAGCATTTTGATGGCATTTATTCTTCTTTATTAAATACAATATTTATATATTATATTTTTACTCTAAGTTCTCCATCAATTTTAATAAATTTTCACTTATTTAAAACAACAATTCATAAAAATTATTATTTTTTCAAAAAAAGTATGATAGTAATAAAAACTAAATTATATTTTAATTTTTAATTTCCATTAAATTATGCCTAATGAATTTAATATACAGCCTAAGGATATACTTTTTAATAAAAGATATTTAATCTAAGGTTTGTATTTTTAGTTAATTTTTAAAACCAGTTTGAAGTTATAGATTACTCTATTATGGAAGTTTGTATTATAATATTATTAATTAAAGTATATCTGACATAATTTATAAATGAAGCTATTTGATCTTTAAAAGAATCATTTACAATTTATTAGGATTAAGATCTACAATAAGCTACAAATCTAGCTAATAAAAAAGAAAGGTATTCATTCATAATCAAAATATTTAAATATAAAAAATACAAAAATTATTTAGTAAAAAGTAATGTGGAATCTGATTAATGCTTGTTAATAAGAATATTAAAAATATTTTTAACAACTTTCGTTTTATGAAATATTAGATTTGATTTATTTTTTTATTTTAATTATTTGAAAAGTGGCAAATGATTAGAAATAAGAAATAGTTGATCTAGAATAATATATATCCCAATTTTCAAAAGGATATACTCCAGAGTTAGAGTATGCAATACATTTTCTAAGCGTAAAATAAAATCTTGTTTAACAGCGACACTATCTATTTGAGTATAGACTAAACATTTGGTTGGATATACCATAAAACTAATTATATTTTACTCCATTTATTTCATTACTACTAATATTTAAATATATTCTTATTGCTAAATATATTCTAGTATTCCCATCTATATTTTTAATCATAAAAATAGATTTTTACATTAAATCTTACTGGTTTAATTATAATTTATTTTATTGCATTTTTCTTCTTTGCTTAAAATTTCATTAAAATTTAACAATTTATAAAATACTTTAAGAAATATGACAAAGTTAATAATTAAAACTACATACACATAAAAAGAGTATTTATACAACAAAATCTTTATTTTTTATATAGAATCATCATAAAGATTTAAATTATTTATTAAAAGAAAATGTCTTTAAACTTTAAAAATATAATAAATATGTTTTCAAACCTGATTTGAAATCTCTTATTCATCGGTTTTACTATTTTTAATTTCACTTCCTTTAATTATTGGGGAGCATTCTCTTTAATCAACTCTATTCAACTATATAAAAATAGATGAATGTAAAGAGTTCTTTCTAGAAGTAAATTAAGATTCTTTTAATTTATTTACAATTAATAAGCTCTATTTTCTTTTCATTATTAATGATCTCAATTTATTCATTGAAGGATTTTCATAAGTTGAGTAAAGAGGTAAATCTTTCTAATTTTTGAAGAATCTTTTTAATGATGAATAAAACTCTAACAATATTCTTTTAAACAATAATAAAATCCCTTTTAATAAATCTTTTAGAGTTATGAAAGTATACCAAGCAATTATGAATCCACTTAAACTCACCATAATCCATCCAATGTTGATTCTGTTAGATTCGAGTTCAGATTCCCTATCTTCCACTAAAAAGGCACAGCAAATTTAAATTATGATTAAAATTAATTCTTAAACTAGATTCTTTATATTTTCTATTCTCTATTCAAAAGGATTTACCATTAAAATAAAAACTATTACACCTATATTCATTAAAGTGAATAATATTAATTGTGCATAGACAAAATCATAAAACCAAACTATCAAAGCACAAAACAGTATTTTTCTTAGATATAAAACCATATTATAATACTTGCTTAGCAGTTTTCTTTTTTTAAAAGAATTCTATTGTTATTTACTTTCATTATAAAGATTTAATCCACTCAATACAGAGGACAATTTTTATTAGATATCTTTATCTTCTTTTAAATTTTTATTTTTATAAATCAAAGCGGTTAGTAAAATAGGTATACCAAAGTAAATAAGAGTGCATAAAGCGTGAAATGAATAATTAATAAATGCACTATTTTCATCATCAAAGTTAATTGTGTTAAACTACATGAGGACTCCAACTATTATATAAATATAAAAAGACCAAGCAAGATCAATTAATCCTCCAAATTCCCATGTCTCATTAACTACTCTCTAGCAATAAGGCCCAATAAAAATTATTCTAGTGTGCGAGAATATTTTTGCCAACAGATATAATCCAAATCCACTCAAAACAACTGTAAATGATTATCCTGCATTACTTAAAAAATAGTTGTCAGTATTAAATTGCATAAATTTAGGTGGAGAGGGCTATTAATAGTCAGGACTAATGATTCCTAAAAATATATTAGGGATAAAAGGAAAAGAGAAATCCTTAAAAATCCCATAAAAAGAAATTACATTATAAGGTAATCTAATATTCAAGAAAGGAAAGTAGTAGAGAAATCCCGTTATATCTAAAGTATTACAAATAATATAAAAATTTCCCATTAAAAGAGTGGGGATTATGATATAAATAGCAGTTGAGCTTACACTCTTTCCAGTAGAAGTAACTTTATCAGAATATTCTCTCTCTTAAGTAGATATCTTTGCATATGGCTCTAATTTTTCAGTAGCTTCTGCTTTTTAAAGTTTATTCTATTCCACAAATTATTTTTCTAATATTTTGACTGTTATTTCTGAGTTCTTCATATTTGATAAAGGAGTGATTTTAACTTAAAATTCCTATTGAGATGTCTTTGTTATTGCATATTGATATTATGTTTTGTTAACATTGGATATATTAATATCGATTAACTAAACATAATCAGTTATTTCTTATTCTGTTTGCATTATTATTGGTTTTTTAAAGTTAATCTTTACATAATAATTATCTATTTCGAGCTTTTGATTAATAAAAAAATCATTTTCTCCCTCAATATAATATAATTAACATAGCTGCTTTGAAGAGTCTAAGTAATAACCAGGTTTACATTTTTCACATTGGCTTTAATTGCAAGCATCACAATTCTCTATTGAGCAACCACATGTTTTAGTTTTATAGTCAAATTTGAAGTTTTATTAGCACTAATTACAAATTTAAGGGTCTTAATCATTACATTGTAAGCAATTAGAAACTTAACAGACTAATTAACAATTGTTGTTCTAATCTAATTAATAATTTTAATTACAAATTTAGCATTTATTCAAATTATTTTCAATGCAAGTTTAGCAGTTCTAAACTTAACAGTCTAGTATACAAGTATTATTAGAATCAAGAATATAATTTTGAATGCATGTTTCACATTAATCAGGATTTCCAGAATAGCATTTTGAGCAATTCTATACTGAGCAATCTAATATACACTTTGAGTTGATATCAATATGATAATTATTATTACATATTGAACACTATGAAGGGTTATCTAAATTACAAATTGAGCAATTATCTACTTAACATTCCAATATGCAGTTATTATCTGTATCTAATTTATAATTTGAATTACAAACACTGCATTAATTAAAATTATTTAGTTAACAAGTTTAACAATTTTTTATTTAACAGTTCTCTAAAACACATTTATTGTTTTAATCTAATTTATAATTAGTATTGCAAATTTAACACTTGGTAATATCATTAGAAACACAACTAGAGCAACTATCCACTTAACAATCAAAAATGCAATTGTTATTAGCATCTAATTTATAACCTGAGTTACAAATCTAACATTAATTTATATTATTCATTTAGCAAGTTTGGCAATTTTATACCTAACAATCAAAAATGCAGCTATTATTTGGATTTAATATGTAATTAGTATTACATGTTTAGCACCTATGAATATCATTAAAGATACATGTAGAGCAATTCTCCACTTAGCAATCAAAAACACAATTATTATTATTATCTAATTTATAATTCTAGTTGCAGGTACTACATTAGTTAATATTATTTAGCTAACAAGCTTGACAATTTTATACCTAACAATCAAAAATACAATTATTATTCTCATCTAATTTGTAGTTTGTATTACATACTTTGCATTTAGATATATCATTTGAAGTGCATATAGAGCAATTCAAGGCCTAACAATCAAAATAGCAGTTTTTATTTTCATTTAATTTATAATTCACATTACAAATGCTACATTAATTTATATCATTTGATTAACAAGTTTGACAATTGTTTACCTAACAGTCTAAAATACAATTATTATTTGAATCTAATTTGTAATTAGTGTTACAAGTTTAGCACTTAAGAATATCATTTGAGATGCAAGAAGAGCAATTTTCTGCTTAGCAATCAAAAACACAATTATTATTATTATCTAATTTATAATTTTAGTAGCAAATACTGCATTAGTTTATATTATTTATCATACAAGTTTAACAATTCTATGCTTAGCAGTCGAAAATACAGTTATTATTTGAATCTAATTTGTAATTAGTATTACAAGTTTAGCATTTATGAATATCATTTGATATGCATATAGAGCAATTAGAGGCTTAACAATCAAAAATACAGTTTTTACTATCATTTAATTTATAATTAAGAATGCAAATTGCACATTAAAATGGCTGATCTAATTTACATTATTAGCAATTTGAAGCTTAACAATCAAAATAACATTGATTATTTAAATCTAATTTATAATTTGCCTTGCAGCTAGAGCATTAGAAAGGATCATCACCAACACAAGTTAAACAGTTTTCTACTTTACAATCTAAAATACACTTTTTGAATGAATCAAGGACATAATCTGTGGAACATTCACTACATTCATTATAATTATCATAACTACAAGTAAAGCAATTATTAACACCGCAACATTAATTTGATGGTGTCAAATAATAGGAGGATTAACATTCAGTGCAAATACCTCCATCACTAGTTAAATTACATTATTTACAATTTTCTATTGGACATGAACATTCTGAATTATCAACAGTTACTATATTAGTTTTACACTAAACACAAGAACCTGTTTTAATGAATATTTTTTAATAAATGAAACTTTTAATACAAATTTAAATGAATATAAACTGCTAAAGGTGCTTTAATATTAATTATTTATTCATTTTTTGTTAAATTACCTGAATACATATCTACAGTTTAACAATTAATATCTGTAGTGGTAACGCATAGCTGAGGTTAATTAGGATCTTGGTACTAATTTTTTTAAGCACATTTAAGGCACTGAAATTTAGTGCATGAAATGCAATTCTTACCACAACACCTATCATTTATTCTATCATATGTTGAATCAACATTAGTAGCAGTATTACATTATTTATCACAAAATCCATCAGAGGTTAGATAATATCCACTTTTGCATTAAATACAATTTGTGGTTGAATTACATTTAATGCAATTTTTTTAAATGCATCCACATTTAGCAAACTTCACTTCATTTAAATAATACACCAGCGCGAAAGTATCTTTAGGGCATCTAAATTATGAAGGATTTTCACTACTCGTGCAGCCTTTATAGCTTTGAGTGAAGCTGTCATAAAGTTAACAGTTTGTAGTTATAGATTCGCATTATCCTGCCTGATTATAGTATTCAGCTAATTTTATTTAGTTTTTTAAAAAATATTGATATTAAATTCTTTTTTTCTCATATTATATAATACTATCAGATTTAGTTGGGTTATTTGAAGTTTTTATAGATTATGTATTTTTAATAAAGTAAAACTTAATTAATTTTGATCAGAATTAATTACATGATAAGCACACTTAGGATGATGTTGGATTAGCTGAGCACTAGTTAGTAGTAGGATTGAGAGTATATCCACCTTTACAAGAAGTGCAATAAAGAGATGCAAGATAAATTGTGCAAGAAGTACAATTCGCAGGGCAGTTATTCACTTACTCACATCTACTAATATTGCTTCCAAAATCAACTAAATTAAATCCAGGTGCACATTAAGAACACTCAGTTGAATTTTGGCATACAAGACAATTTACACAGCAATTTGTAGATATTTTTATTTCTTTTATTGCAAAATAAGATCCTGGAAGACCTCCTTAATATGGAATGAGTTTTAATACAATCCTTGAATTAGAGATGGAATATTTAAAAGAGAATTTGGCTTATTTAAGTTTTTTCTATACTGAATTACAGCTAACATTGAAAGAAAATTTAGAATCTTATGCTTCATAGAAAGGAGTGTAAGTATTTTATACTTAAGAGTCAATTTACGCTGAAATATAACTTATGTTGTTGTCAAAGAAAACAAAATATATCTCAACATAAGGATAGGAATATATTAATGTTGGAGTTGTAAAGTTAAATATCATTTGCAATTGATTCATCCTATTATCGCTAGCTAAAATAACTTTCTTCGTTGGGTATTCTACTTAAAAACAATAAGTATCACATGATTAAAGTTCTTATTAGATTTTGTTAAACCAAGAAGGGACTAAGTCTGTATAGCAAATAGAGGAAGTAAATTCTTTTTAATAAATTATTTGCTAAGCTACTATGAATTTAACTATTTTATTTGGTAAAATTATCTGATTTTAAAATATAATTTTTTTAAATTTATTACTGCAATAAATAAGGTAGTAACTAATCCAAAAAAATGAGTGCATTAATCTACTTTTTCTTTTTTTAAAAATGAATTAATCTAAGATTTAATATTTATTAGAGTTTTAATAATACCTTTTTTCTTTATATTATAATTTAAATTGTAGTTTATAATGCCATAGAACAATTTCAGAATGGGAATTTATGAGTAAAATTGTATTTTTCTCATGAATATTAAGTATTATATAAATTGATTTGCTTTTAATGGTTATTTTAATATTTAAAACTTAACTTCTTAGTGAGATCCATTAGAATTAAAAAGAATTTACTTGAGAAAGATGCATTAATATTTGATATTTTTAGATTAGCCATTCAAAATAATAATAATTCTGAATAATGAGTAAGTTAATTTAAGAATTAATCAGAGTTTATATTAATCGAAATATATCCATAAATTATAATTAAGAAATAATGTTAACATTAGAGAATAGGATCTGATCTAAAAAATTCACACAATGTTTAGAATAGCTTTTAATTCGTGATTTATTGATTTTTATTAAACATATTGATTAGAGGTAAATATAGTTTCAAAAAAAGAGATATAACGGAGTGAAGAAAGGAGGTTAAAACTGAATATTAAATTTCAAATCTGAGTACAATTATAGAAGAAAACTCTCATCTATTAATTAATTAGATAAAAGAAATATCAGTCAGTGAAAACAATAGATATTAAGAATTAGAGGTTTTACGCATATGAATCTTTACAATCCTAGAAATAATCTTAGATGATTTAGTTTTATTCATAAAAATTGAATTACTATTATTAAAAATAATTATTGTGATAACTGTATTTTTTAATCTTCAAGAAATCATTCTATTCAGATACATCATCTAAAAAATTTTTAGCTTGTTTTAGTTATAAAATGATGTTTTAATCAAATTTAATAAGATTAGTATAATTAAACTTATATTAAATTCCCTATTTTCTCCTTCTATATTGATATAAATACAAATTCATATACTTTGAAAATCTTAGATAAGTTAAGCTTTTAATTGTAAATATATTAAAAATACATGATAAGTAAATTTATAAAATGTATTAAATCTTTTAAGCATAAATAACAATTCTTAATGATAGTTAAATATTTTTAGTAATTAATTTTTATAAATTTTGATTTGATAATTGAAAAAAATTAGGAAGGATACAGTCATTTTGTATTAAATAAAAATAAATCCTATTTATAAATTTAATAAAATAATGCTTCAAATATTATTTTATCTTTATGATTTATCTTCAATAGAATGAGATATTTAACTTGCAATTTTTAAAGTTTGAGATTAATCTTTGAGATTAATTTTATTCAGTTCAATTAACGAAGAAGAGTTTATTGAAATTCTTCTTGAACTAAGTAAAGATTTTCTATATTTATTAAGTATTAAGAGACTATGTTTACTCGATTATAAAAAATTTTTTGATTATTCAATTTGATTTTTTTAATAAGAAAACCCAAGCGATTGATTATTCTGTATTTTAATTATTCTCTTTAAGGAAGCATAGAATTCTACTACCATTCTTTTAAATAAATTTATTACCTAAATTATCAAATCTTTTAAGGTAATAAAAGTATACCAAGCTATTATAAAACCACTTAAGCTCACTATTATCCATCCTATAAGGATTCTATTAGATTCATTTTCTGTTTCTTTATCCTCCACTAATAAAGCGCAACAAATTTAAGTTACTATTAAAATGCATTCCTAGACCAGATTTTTAATGTTTTCTATTTTTGATTCAAAAGGTGTAACCATTAAGATGAATAATATAACTGTTAAATTCATTATAGTGAATAAGGTCAATTATAGATAAACATATTCATAGCACCAAACAATAACACAGCAAAACAATATTTTTCTAACATAAAGAACTATGAAATAATATTTGCTAAGCAATTTTCTTTTTTTCACTTATGCAGGCAATAAATCCACTTCATTGTATAGATTTAAACCACTTAAAACAGATGACATCTGTTATTAAATATCTTTGTTACCTTTTAAATTCTTATTTTTGTAAATCAAAGCAGTTATTAAGATTGGAATCCCAAAATAAATTAGACTACATAAAGCATGAAAAGAATAATTAATAAAAGCACTATTTTCATCATCAAAATTAATTGTGTTAAATTGCATCAGAATTCCTACAATTATGTAGATATAGAAAGACCAAGCAAGATCAATTAATCCTCCGAACTCCCATGTTTCTTTAACGGCCCTCTTACAGTATGAGCCTATGTAAATTAAAGGAGTGTAGGATATTACTTTAGCTAACAAATATAAGCCTCATCCACTCAAAACAACTGTAAATGATTAGCCAGCATTACTGATAAAATAATTATCTGTATTAAATTGCATAAACTTAGGAGGAGATGGCTACGAATAACTAGGATCAATTATTCCTAAAAACATATTAGGAATAAAGGGAAATGAAAAATCTTTGAAGATTCCATAAAATGATAAAACATTATAAGGCAATCTAATATTTAAGAATGGATAGTAATAGAGAAATCCAGTGATGTCTAAGGTGTTACAAACAATATAAACATTTCCCATTAAAATAGTTGGAATTAAAGCATAAATAACAGTTGTACTGACTTGTTTACCGGTCTCAGCTACTTTATCTGATTATTCTTTCTATTCTTTTGATATTTTTGCATAAGGCTCTAGTTTTTCTGAAGCTTCAATTTTTTGAAGTTTATTTTATTCCACAAATTACTGTTCTTAAATTTTGATGATGATTTCTGAATTCTTCATATTTTAAAGAGGAGTAATTATAATTTAAAATTAAATTTCTGAAATCTTTGATATTTAATATTCATAAAATTCCTTATTAATATTTGTAATATTTACATTTAGTAATTCGGAATAATCATTGAATTGATTAATAATAACAGGGTTATTGAAGATAATTTTAATATCATATTTATCAAATTCTAGTTTTTACTTGATTTTAAAGTCATTATTCTCTTGAGCTTATTTAATTTACAAGCATAAGCTTTGAGTTAAATCTAAATAGTAACCCTCATTGCATTTTAGGCAAGAATTTTAATCACATTATTAACAATGATTTATTGAGCACTCGCAAGAATTAGTTTGATTGTTAAAAATATAATTACTTAAGCAAGTATCACATACTGATGGATTTAATTCATTGCACTTAGAACAATTAGAAAGTTGGCAATTCTATACACAATTGTTGTTATTATCTAATTTAAAACCTAAAGAGCAAACATCACATCGCTGTGTATCATTTACTACACAAGTTTAGCAATTTTAAACTTAACAATCAAAAATACAATTATTATTTATATCTATTTTATAATTAGTGTTACAAATTTAACATTAAAGTGGATTTTCTTATTTACAAATTTAACAATTAGTAACCTAGCAGTCTAAAATGCAATTTTAACTTTAGTCTAGTTTAAAGTTTGTATTGCAAGTTTAACATTATAAAGGATTATTGGCAAGGCATGTTTAACAGTTTGATACTTAACAATCAAAGATGCACTTATTCATAGGATCTAATTTATAATTAATCATACATTATATGCATTATTTATCATCATTAGCATTACAGACTTGACAGTTATCTACTCCGCAGCATTAATTCGATGGATTTAAATAGTAAGACTATTCACACTATGTACACACATTTCCATTAGTAAGATTACATTAAATGCAATTAACTATAGGGCAAGAGCATTGAGAGTTAGGATTTGCTGTAATAATTAATTTACACTCTATACAATTACCTATAAAAAATTTTTAAATTAGATTAATAAAAATTTTTTTTAAAGTTACCTGAAAGGAAATCTACTTTTTAGCAATTAGTATCTTATGAAATTAGGCATTTGACTGGATTGCTAGGATCTAAGTACATATTGCTTTCCGCACATTTAAGGCACTATGAACTGCATTAAATACAATTTTCTTGGCAACATTAATCACTTAATCTGTCATAAATTTAACCTAAACTGCATTACTTTTCACAAAATCCATCAGCAGAAAGAACATATCCTTAACTAGCATCACATTCGATGCAAATAGTGGTAGATGTGCACTTTAGACAATATTTTTACAAGCATCCACATTTAGCATAAGGCTACTCATTTGCATAATAGACAATAGAAAAAGTGTCTTTAGGACATCTAAACATTTAGGGAACTTCATTACTTGTACAATTTTCATATGATTAAGAGAATTAATTATATATTTAGCAATTTGTTGTGATTGGTTAGCATAGTCCAGATTCATCATAATATTCACCTTAATTTATTAATTAAAAAAAATTCGAATTTAATACACAAAGTTGTTTTTTACCACATTTTCTTGAATAAGTAAAAATATATTTGATAAATTAAATTAAATCAGAATTAATTTTTTTGGTCAATTTTTTGGGTAAATAAGTGTAAGTTTAGTTATTTTTAATCAGAAATTTACTTGATTAACAAGCTTAACCTGATGGAGTATGTTATACACAATTTTTTTAAATTGAGCTAAGAGAATATCCACCACGACAAGATGTGCAGATAAATTAAGCATTATTATAAGCACAAGAAGAACATCCTGCAGGACATCCATACATTTATTCGCATCTTTAGATACCATTACCAAAATCTACTAAATTAAAACCAAGTCTGCATTATTAACATTCAGAAGAATTAGAACATATTTAGCAATTTAAGCAGCAATTTGTTTATATTTTTAAAGCTTTGATGCCAAAATATGTTTGGGCTGAGCTTCCAGTATTTTAGTGAGGGGTGAATTTAACTTGAATATTAGAATTAATTATTGTAAATTTTTTTTCAAAATTTGCTTATTTTAGTCTTTTTTGAACAGAATAACATTCTACAGTATAGTTATAATTTGGAACTCTTACTTCATAGAAAGGAAAAGTTGTTGTTTATACTATTGAGTCTAACTCAACGTTCAAGTAATCAAGATCCACGTCATAAAAAATTACTTATACTTCTACAAATGTATGAGGTTGTATAGTTGCACTAATAGCATAGTTTAAGTTTATGTCTAATCCATATAATCTGTTATCACTAGACATCCCAATTCTTATGTTTGGATCTTCAACTTATGAGCAAAAGGAATCACATGTATATAGTTCCTAAGAAAACTTATTGAAGAAAGCCGAAAGAATATCTGAATAACAAATGCTAGAAGTTCCAAAATCTTTACTCAATATTACCTGCTGACTCTAAACAAACTTAACTTTTTAATTTATATGAAATGTAAAATTAGTTTTTATTATTAGGATGTATAATTTAATTATTTTATTACTGATAAAGACAACAAAGAAATAATAGCCTAAAGTATATTTCAATTTTTGAATTTATCTAGAAATTTTATAAGTTCTCATTCTTTATTAATATTAAATTAATTTTTTGTTTAAAAAAAAATGTTATCAAAAGAACTTTAAAATTTCCAATATTAATATTTGATTTTTATTTATGAATCCTTCTACACTTAAAATGAAGCCTATCAGTGAACTTACTTACTGTTAGCAACTGTAAATAAATTAAATATTAATAATATTACTCATCCTGTAAATTTGATTTTGGTTTACAACTTTAATTAATTAAACCTTCAAACCATCTTTTTCTAAATTCTAACAAAATAAATATATTTATTTCCACTAATTTAGTGATTTAAGTTACTTAATTATCTCTTAATTTTATCTTTCTGATCAATCAATCAGCAAATATAAATACCCTTTTTAGTGTTATTTTAAAATAATTAATTCTAATAGTAATATTTAAATCTCTCAATAAACAAAAAACCTGCATAAAAAACTTAGTAGTTTTATTTCAACTTATTTATTTGCATAACTAAAAGGACGCTAATTCTGTTTAGATGGTTGTGATTAATTATTTATTTATCTCAAATTATAATAAAATAAGAAATTCATGGTATTAACGATATTATGATATTAGCTTGTAACAATTATCGAATTTTACTGAATAAGATAATAAAATCTATCCTAAATGATATTTATAAAAATCGTCCAATCAACCAATTAAATTAATAAATACAGAAATAATAACTAAATAGTAGGCTAATTAATATCTTTTCAAGTAATTCTAATTCTAATTGAATATCTTTTAAATTAAAAGCTAGGTCCTTTTTTTAGCAAACAATTTATCAAATTAATAAAATTTGCAATTAATAAGAAAGACATTATTTATAATTAATTATGAATAACTTTTTTATTTCTTGAAGTTAGATGAATAAATAAAAATCTAAGAAAACTTAAGAATGATAGATTTGTACAATAATGTGAATTTTAAAGTATAACAGGGTATGTTATAGTTATATTTAAAATCCTAAAGGTCGAAATTGTTTTAATAGAATTTGTTTATTTTAAATTAAATTGTAATAGATTTATTATATTGTTTATAAGCAAGTTATGCTTAAATTTATAATTCAATTAAAGGTTTTTGACTTTTTTTGTTTGATGCCTGATTAATTTAGATTTATTAAGTTTGAAATTTAAAAAACTAATAAAGATTATGACGAAATAGTTATTACAATTCTTAAAAACTATTAGACAATTAATTAATTAATCCTTTTGTTAACCAACCATAGAATATCTTAAATTTAGCTAAAAATTATGAGATAATCAAATCTGTCATTATCAAGAAGTAATGTAAGATAAATTTTAATAAAAAACCCACTAACATTTTTTAGATTGAATAAATTAGTGGTCATGAAAGAAAAAAGCTTAAAATTTAAGTAAATTATATATTTATCTATACTTATCAATATACGTATTATTTATTTTACAAGTAATATTGGTTCAATTATAAGGAAATAATTTATCTACTTCAGAAGACGATTATTTCTAGCTAAGAGCTAGATTAGTAGAATGCATATTAATAAAAGTTACATTATTCGAATCAGCAGATTATCTAAACAAATTCTATCTATGAGAAGTTTTAGGCAATGTTGGAGATAAATCCTTGATATCTGTTTTTTGATTTAGGGGGACAACTTTATTAGAAGTAGAAGAAGAAAATATCTTTTTAAATATCAGATAAACATTAGAGATTAATTCTTTCAAAAATAATAATGTTAGCCATCCAATCATAAATAATGAAAAGGAAATTATTACCCAACCAAGATTAATTCTTTTATTTTCATCTTGATTATCACTATCTTCAAACAGGATTGCAGCAAAGCCTTAAAAAATAATTAACACAACTTCTTACATAATAAATCTGATTTATACTATTCTCTCTTTAAAAGGTTACACTACCAAATAGAAACCAATAACCAATAAGTTCAAACTACTCAATGTCGCTATTTATAAATAGACATGTTCTTATGCAAATACAATGATAATGCAAAAGAATATTTTTCTTGCATACAAGACTATGCAATTGTATTTGCTATATTTTTAATATTTATTTTTTTAGCTTACAACCAAATCAGGATCTTCTTTAGAATATAATTAGATTCCTTAAAGAGGTTGCTATAATTTTTATTGTAAACTTAGATTTTCATTTAAGTCTTCAGCTCTAATTAAAAGGTATGTAAGATAAATAGGAAATCCGATAGTAAATATTAAAAAGATAGAGTGAACAGAGTAGTTTAAACCAGCACTATTGGTATCATCAAAATTATAAGTATTTAATTGCAACAGCACCCCAATGAGCAAGAATATATAAAATGACCAAAGAATCCCCATCAAAACTCCAAATTCCCAACTTTCCTTTATTGAATTTTAGAGATATTTGGATATTCCTGGCATATTAGCTTTTGAAAGTAGCTTTCCAAAAGCATAAGTTGCAACTCCTATTAGTAAGATGGTTATCACTTATCCGGTGTTATTTAGGAAGTAATTATCAGTATTTAACTCCATGAATCTGCTAGTAGATGCTTACAAATATTCAGATGAGACAGATTTTTCAAAGATATTTGGAATAAAAGGTAATTTAAATCCCTAAAATATTTTATAAAAACTCTCAATATTGTCTGGGTATTTTATATCCAAGTATATCAAATAATAGAGAAATCCAATGTATTCTATTGCATTGCTTATCGCAAAAAAATTTCCAAAGACTGCACAAGGAATAATAGCGTAGCCAATTACTTCACCAATAGTTTTATAAGATTTATTTTGATTTTTAGGTTAAGATATCACTTCTATTGGGTTTAATTTCTGAGATTATTTTTTCTCTAAGAATTTATTGGAATCATAGAAAGCTTAATCAATAATAGTTACTATAATATCAGATTATTTGAAACTTTGAAGAGGAGTAAGAATTACTTAGATTTAGGTAGAGGAGATTTGCTTAAACACCAATTAAATTTGCGATTAATCAATGCTAGAGATTTAAACATTGAATAACTTTGAGAGGTCATCCATACCCAGATTAAATACAATAGGACTTGCAAAATTAATTCTTATATCAAAATAATTGCTTATCAGCTAATAAGTAAAGCTAAAATCATTATTTTTTTTCGGAATAGTCTTACTGTCACATTTGGTTTAATCAGAACTAAGAGTGTATTCAATAATATCAGAATTATCTTTACATTTCTCACAAAGATTTGAATCTCCTTAAACACACTTTTAGCAATTAACAACTCCACAACAGGTACTTGGATCAGTGAGAGTGAACCCAATATCACATTTAACGCATATTTTAGGATCTGTTGGTGCACATTAAAAGCAATTTGGAAACAAACAGACACACTAATCTGATACTAATTAATATCCATCTTTACATGTTGAGCATTTATTAGCATCATTAGATTTACATTTATCACAGTTTGGAGAAAGGCACTCACAGATATTCGTGGAAGGATTGTAAACCAAACCCTCTGAACAAAATGTACAAGACTTGTAATCACTGCTTAGATTATATGTGTTCTTACAAACAGAACATTTTCCTAACATTACAATTATAAAAAATTTAAAGTTAAATACTCAAAAAAGTGAAAAAAGGAAACTATTTAGAAAATTTAGAAATAATAGTTATAAAGTTATTAAATTTTTGTGGTACTTATTTGTAGTGAAAATTAATTTAAAATATCGGGGTGTTTGTTTTTAATAAAATACTTAAAATATACTTGAGAATAGTTTAAATTTTATTTTAGTTGCGTAACTTCAGAGCAATAAAGCACAAACTTAAATCATAAAAATCCATTTTTTTTTGAAGAAAGAAATTTATTAATTTTACCATCATCAAAGCATTTTTCACAATCTGTAACAGTGCAAATCTTACAATTTTATGGAATCAAAGGATCAACAAACATACTTGGCAAAGTACACTTTGTACAAACCTATTAAACACATTCTACACAATTATCACCTTTGCATGTTTCACAGATGTCGCTCACTCTATTATAGAATTCTCCTGGATTGCAAATTTTATCACATTAGCCATCGAAAATGTTAATTTAAAACCCTGCCTTGCATTTAACACAAGTTATTAAGGTAGAGCATTCTTCACAATTATTATCACTGCATCCACATTTTGCTACATATTGATCGTCTAAAAAGTAAATTAATGCAAAAGATTCTTTAGGACACTTATACAATTTTGGATCTTCGCTTGTGCAAGGAACATATCGCTTTACTATCTTATCAAAGATACCGCATTTGCTTGTATAATCTTAACAGACTCCGCTTTTATCAGTATATTATCCTAATTTGAAAGTAAATAAGAAATGAAATTAATTTTCCGATTAATTTATTTTACTCCCTGACCAGAAATTCATTTTTGTCAAGAAAAAAACAACCATAAAAACAAGAATAAGATAAGAATGTAATTATTACCTGCAGGACAGGGAGTAACGATAGGATTGGCTTCACATTTATAGTTTGTAGGGTTAAGTGTATATCCGCCAATACAACTAAGACATTTTAATTGATAATTATCATAAGCGCATGTAGTACAATTAGTAGGGCATTGTAAAATCTCTTCACAAAGAGTAGTTCCAGATGTAATAATTACCTTTTAAAATCCAGGCAAACAGGTACTGCAACTTGTCCCACTTTGGCAAACTTAGCAGTTCATTACACAATTTGTAGTAACTTTTATTTTTGTTAATCCGAGCAATGGATCTGTACTAATACTAGTAAGAATTAAAATATCCAAGACATTTGGGGTCAATGTCATTCTGTAAATATTATAGAAATGCTTAAGTTTTCCATTGTAAAGAGGACATTCAACATTATAGGTATTCAAATACTAGGCTTCTCTATAAGGAGAATTCACATTAATTTTTTTAGATCCGATATAGACCAATAATTTTGAAATATTATTAACAACGAATAAAGCATCCATAATCACTACAGAGTGATCCTAAAAAGGGGTACTGAAATTTTAAGTGAATCTAATTTAGCCAGAATGGTCGACATCATCTTATAATGTTGCAACTGTATCAGTTGGAGAACCAGTTTTATAGCATTAAGTGTTGCAAGATGTCATAGGGATTCCAAATTTAGGATATTTCCATTCAGTTGGAAATTCTGGTATACAGTTGCTATGATATCCAAAATCCTTTTGAAGGATGGATATTTCTTATGAAGCAATAAAACCTAGTGTAATAATTTTAAAAAATTGAGATAAAGCTAAGACTTTATTATGAATTTACTTATAATAGAACCAAAGGTAAAATATGTGAAAAGTATATCTATTCTCATTTAATTTATAAATTTTAAATCCTTATTTGAATCTTTTTATTATTATGAATTTATGATCATACATATAAGAAGAGTTTTTCTTATTTCAATAAAATGTCAAAGCTCGCTTTCTTACTAATCTAGGTAAGCTTGTGGTATTCGTCTGTATTAATAGATCATATGGCTTTAGTGGTTATCTATCTATCTATCTACCGCTAAGTTTAATAATAATCAAATATTTAGGATTAGATTCTAAATTGAATTTTACTTCTCAAATTAATAAATTTATGGTTTTAATTTAATTTCAAAAATCATAATTCAAATCTTTTATAAGAATTAATTATCAAATCATTAACTTTTATATAACTATGGAGAATCTTAATATTGATCAAAGAATTTTTCCTTTAGGTTAAGTAATCTTTACGATTATCAATTCTTATGAAAACAATTATTGGTGAATCAATATTCAAAGCTAATTTGCATTCCTTTTTAATTAGTTTAAGAGAAAATGAATTTTTAGAATTTGATATTACCTTTGACTTTATTTCAAAATTTATGTATTTTAAAATCTTTTTTGATGGTAAAATGAATTTAAAAAACCTTGCTAGATATTTTTAAAGAAATATAAATCAACAAAATAAGTTTTTAGTTAGCTAGCCTATTTAGTTACTGAAGCATAAAAACAATACAGATTCATTAACTTAAATTATATTTTCTATGGTTATTAAATTGTAAATAAAATTACTGAGCAAATTGCTTTATAAAAAATAAAATAACCAATATTTTTTCTTACATTAAGATAATTAGGATGTAAAAAGATTGAGGCAATCTAAACAAATTAATAAAAGTCTTCTTTTATTTAATTAATCTTTATTATCTAAAACAATACCCTTAGTTACATATTTTGACAATAAAATATACCAATCTTAATTATTATTTTTAATTACCTTAACCGCACAATGAGAAACCTTAAGTAAGTATCAAATATTACAAAAAATTGCATACTAATCATGTAAAATTGATAGCGGTTCAATTTTTAATATTTAATTATTCCTGATTGTATAATTTAAAGTATTTTGTAAAAAAATAGCTATTCAAAATAATTATTAATTTATTTATTTACTGATTTCAATATTTTTTTACAATAAATTTTGTTAATTTTAACACAATCTTATGCAAATATAATAAGTCAATTTATTTTAATTTATAATTGATTTAAATTTATTTACAAATTTAATAATATATTTCATTTTAATCTTTATATTTAGTCATCCTAACTACTCTTTTCCTTCCTTCTTTTAAAAAAATTAGATAGAGAAGAATGTCATTAAAATTAATCAAATTATTGAAAAATAAAATAAAATAGAAATTTATTTCAGCATTACAAATCGATGCACCTAGCTTAATTTTCTAAATAAACTCTACTTAATTAAATTAGTTAAAGAAGTAGGAAATGCCCTTCTAAGATTTAAGTGTTTAATTCATCATAAAATAACTATAAAATTAAGTATTAAAGTAGAATTTGTAATAATCTTAGAAATATTTGAGAAAAATTCTGTCAAGCGATGAGCAAAGTTTAATTTTATACAGAAAGTAAATTTAGTACTTTAATTTTTAAGTAAAATATGATATGAAAACCATTTTATTTAATGAATATTCAATTGAATTTGCCAAACTTTATTAATTTTATTAATTAATTATTGATTTGTTTGAGTGATGAAATAATTGGATTTTTCCTACTTTCGTATTGGTTCTCATATTAAAATCTCTCTATAATATTGCTTCTTTCCTATTGTATCTATTTTATTGTTAGATATTAATAATAAATGTAATTTATAAAAGAAGAATCTATTTTAATAATTTTTTCAAAAAGGTTTGGATTATATCTATTCTACAATTATTCAATTTCAATTAAATCAATAATATGCTTTTAAATAATAATCTATTATTATAGTTTAAATATTATAAAAGTATTTACTATATCTCATAAATCAAAAGTAATACAATTTAATATAAATAAAAATTAGCTAAAAATTTTTGAAAAATGAAAGGATAATAAATAATTTTATTAGTTTTCATTATTTAAATAATTAAGACATGGTAAAGAAGTAATAGTAGGAATATATATAGCTAATGCTGTGATGAAAAATAATTGAAAACTCTGATTTAGCAATCAATTATTTCAAAATAAACTATAAATTTTTAAAATAAGAATAACCCAACATTAAACAACATACCTACATCTACTTCTATCGAAGAATCTAGATCTAGTTTAATCATTCCAAATAATACAAACATAAATAATAATGGAACTGCTATTTAATTATAAGATACAAACCAAACTAATCAAACTAATCTATCTGGATAAACTAATTAAACTCACCAAAGTAATCAAAAAAATTAAATAAACTTAAAAAATGAAACAGAATTTAATTATTTTGAAGTTATTCAGGAAAATTTAAAAATTGATAAACCTAGAAATATGATAATATCTTTTGATTTAAGTAATTTTTAAAGAATTATGAGAGAAGAAAATTTAACAGATAGCAATTAAATAGTAAATGGAATAGAGTAAGCATTAAATGTTACATAAAAAATATTTAGAGATTTTTTAACTATTATCCCAAAGCCTTAATAAATAATGAAGGTATCTCAACATTGGGTTTGTAAAAATATTGAAAATTTTGAAATTCCTAGTTTAGACTTTATTAACTAAAAGTAAAGTGATCTACACATTTATATTTCTCTCTAAACAAAAAATATAAATCTTAATTCAGTTCCTAGAATTTGCTAAGAAGAAAAAGGATTTGGTCCTACTTTTGGAATTTTAGAATTGAATTTACACTTCTTAAATAGCATCGAATTCTCTAACGAATTTTTATTTGAAAAGATTGTGAAATTTCTTGTGCAGAATATCATCCATATTTTAGGATTTAACCTAGATTATATTTCTCATTGGATTGATTCATAATAATAATCTCCTAATTAATTTATTAAATATTACTATAAAGAGCCTATTTTAAATATTTCTATGCATTCTATTACTCAGTCAAACTACCCGAAAATAATTCATTTATTAAAAACACCTAACCTATTGAAATTAACTAGAGATTATTTTTAATGCAGAGAAGCTGGAGGTTTTCCATTACAACCAATTAATGAAATGTAATTAATTAATTAATTTTTAACCTTTGTTTATTTAAAAATATTTTTTCTTTGAAATTTTAAATTAAAATTACTAAAAAAGTGATTAGAGTCTTCATTGGAATTTATAAGCATTTTAAGAAGAATTATTATCTCCTATTGCTTCCTATTAAGTAATAAGGTAAAATTAATTCAAATAATTTTATTTACAATAATTTAAACAGTAATTTTACTATAGCCGTTTTGAAAGACATGGGTTTTTTTGAATCTGTCAATGATACGTTTGCTTCAGAAGTATTTTTTGGAAGAGGTTAAGGTTGCTAGTTTTTAAGTAATATTTTGAGAAATACTGAAGAAAACACTTGCACTCAATAAGGATAAATAACATGCGATTTTTACTAAAAAGGTTTTACTAGATGTGAAAGGTTATCACCTCAAAATAATAAACTAAGTAATATAAGCAGATTTCAATATCACTGTGAAAATGAATTTAGCGAAATTAATGATAATGAAAATAACAAACAGTTAGGTACATATTTTGGAATTAATTCAAGTTGCTTAAGGAGCAGTCTAATTAGCACAAAAAGGTAACTTTCAATTTCAAAAAAGTAAAAATATTAATTTATTCAATAAAACTAAATAATAGCTTTATTAACTCATTAAATCAACTACAAGTAACAATAAATTATAATGGATGCTATTCATCAAAATGCATTGATGATAATAAAGTATAGGTCAACATTGGAAATTAAAGGAGAGTTTGCAATAGCTCTAACTAAGAATTAACTTTTATAGGATTTAGAGGGAAGTTATTGTGTCCAGAAAATATTTAGTAATTTTGTACGTTTGATAAAAAATGTCCTAATAATTGCTCAAGGAATGGATATTGCTTGAGAGGTGTTTGCAATTGCTTAGATGGATTTGATGGGACAGATTGTAGTAATAATAGTACTATTACTTTATAAAACAATGTATCTAGTAATAATAACACTAATTTTACTTTAACAAATAATTTTTAGCCTTTTAGAGAGATAACTATTAATCATTAAATAACTATAAATTAATCTTAACTTTGATTTAATATTTAAATTATATTTATCTTTATTTACTGTCTAGTTGTATTTTTATAATTTAAAATAATGATTATTTTCTAATAAAATTTAAGATATTAAAATTCTTACTATTTATCTTTTTAAAAAAATATAAAAAATTATATTTTATTTTGTTATTTTATTATATTTTTAAAATATAAACTAAACAACAGAAAGAAAGAGATGAATAAAAGTAATTGGAAGAAGAGATCATTGAAGAATATGGAGTCAATCCATTAAAAAAAGATTAGGAAACCCATAGAACAAGCATAAGATTAGAAATAATAAAAAAGATGGCAGGATAGATTAACAATTTACAATTAGATGTCATAAAGAAATACATCTATCAATAAAAATGAGCAATAATTTATAATTTTAAATCAATTCCATACACTATTTTTATTGATTTTTTTAATAAAATAAACCCTCATCTATAAAAATTTAAAATATTTTTTTATAAAAAATAAAATATGAATAAAGTGAGAAAAGCTTAGAAAAGAGTTTAAGCTAAATTTTCAATTATTATTGTCAAAATAATTTTATAGCAGCTCTAAAAATAATATTTTTATCATTCATTTTTTAATTAATTAATTTTAATAAAAAATTAAAATAATGTAATTTAAAAAATGAGAAAGAATATCAAAAATTTTAAATAATGACAAAAGATTTAAAGAAATTATTTAATTTAAGAATCAATGAATTATTTAGAAATATCTTAATAAGTTTTTATTTAATAAGCAAAGTATTTTATTCAAAATGAAACTCAATAAAATACTAAAAGCCTTGATTTTTTCAAAAAAAAAAGTTTCTATTTTCGAGGTTTTGTTACAAATTTTGATAGGCAATAAAGCAAGCTAGCTTTACAATTGTATAAGAAGATATTGTAAAAATATAATCTAAAATTAAAATTAAAATAAATTTAATAAAAATGATAATTAATCAGAATTTCTGTTGAGTTTATTTAAATTTTTAATATACTCAAGATAGTTTAATTTAAATATATTTTACTCCATTTTGAAAACAAAAATATTTAAAATAGTTTAACTTGATGAAGATAAAGTAAAGATCAATAAAATTAAACTAAAGGATATTCATTTAATAGATAATATATAATAAAAATTATTAAAAAGTGTTTTTTATATTTAAGTTAGGTCTCTCAATATTTTTCTCCATTATTTTAATTTTCGTAGCACTTCATTTGTTTAACTGATCCATTGTATTATTTTATTTTTACTAATTATTTACATTGATAATCTTCATCATTTTCCTTTCTTAATGAGCAATCTACCATTCTGAAGTGACCACAAGGTAAGCATTTCTTAAATTGTTAGTTACAGGTAATATTGATATCACTACATTTTGCATTCACTTCATGTCCACATTCAAGCTTTCTTGTTGATAATTTATCACATCTATGATATTCCCAGCAATAATCTCTAGTACATTTGTGGCCGCATTCAAGTATTTATTAGCATTTTTACATGCACTTTGCTTCTTCTCCACATTTAACATTATCTTGGACATGATCGCAAGGTAGTCTAATCGATTCTACAACTGTACAATTTTAAGGGTTGCAATACTAATGATTTCCACATATTTATTTACAAGCATGACCACAAATCATTTATTTTCCACATTCTTCTTAACAATTGAAATTTTCTTCTTAGTATTCAAACAAAATGGTGCTTGTATGATGATTGAATTAATAGCATTTAATAAATCCTGAATGAGAGCAAGGCAATGTTGTATAAATTTATTCTTAGCATTAGACTTCGAATAAATTGATAGAATTATTCTAGTGGCATAAAATTGATGACTCATGATTGCATTCAGGAAGTTATACTTTAATAGGGACATCACAAAGATGGAGATCACAATCTTAATAATGACACTGCTTATTGCATTTATGTTTACATTTTAGATTTTATTTAGTGCACATCTTTTTACAACCCCCATATGTTCCAAATTAATTTTCAGTACCACTTGAGAATTTTAATGAACTTGAGTGTTGAGGGCACTTAATTTCAAATTAAAAATTTGAAATGTGATTATTTGCTAAGGCTTTATGATGAATTTCATCCCATAGAGTTTTTGTTGGTCTTTATAAATTAAAAATTAAGTTTTTGTTGGCAAGAACTATAAATCCTTGCTTTGCTCTAGAAATAGCAACATTAATACGATTAGAAGTCTTGACATAGCCCAATTTCTCTGATCTTACAAGAGAAAGGATGATAATTTCGTTTTCTTCTCCTTGATAATTATCAACTGTTGAAACACGAACGTTTTTTGTTGATTCATCTTCATAAACTAACTGTCTAATTAGCTATGATTACCCTAGATACAAACTCAATATAGTTATTTACGAGGCTTTGTATTGTTTAATAGAGATTATATATTTAGCAAATTTGTATGCTAATTTAGCTTCGCCTATATTCTTTTTTGTAGTTTAGCTTGCGAATGATTATTCATCATTTTCATGCAAGAAGAATAATGGATTAGAAGGGAATCCTTACAATTTTGGATAATTTAAAACTTTTTCATGATCTTGATATTAATTATCTTATTTGTAAATTAAACGTACATAATCGGAAAATTCTGGGCGCATTCTCATTTGATGATTTAAACAGACAAAATCTAATTGATTGGAAACTAATCTTTCAAAAAGTGAGATGTTGAGATTATACTTCTTCTCTAGAAGATAAGTGTAAGGACTAGGCTTAAGCTATTGATGATCTCCTATTAAAATAAGTTGTTTGACAAATGGTTGGAGAATTGGAATAGAAAGCTATTCAAGGACTTCACCAGCTTCTTCAATAATTGCTATTGGATATTTAAGATACTTTAAGACTTAACTATATTTAGATGCTCCACTCAATGTCATGGCAACTATCTTTGAATCTTTCATAATTTAGACATTAGCATCTGCTTTTTCCTTTTCATACATCTAGCACAATTTAAAGAATTGATTGACTTATGACATATCTTTTAAGAAATATTTATCATTAGAGCTATAGTACTGATAAACACCGTAGAGTCTAAACTAAATATGTAAAATATATAGCTAACTCAGCTTAAAATCTAAAAGATTTTAAGTTTTAGCATCTAAACTATGTTTATGTTATTCATAGTTAGATAAGTTAAGAATTGTAAATTGACCTCTAGAATGACCTTCAATCAATAGTTTATATGTCTAAACAATATCAGAGTTGATAAATTCAAAGTAGGTAAAGTAGAGGTAATCTTCTTTTGAGTTGATAATCTTTCTTTATACTTTTTTATACAGATTATTCATCATCCTTTCATTTTTTGTGAATTATTCATCATAATCATCATTCTCTTCCTTTTCTTCATCGCTGTCATCTAAGTTGAAATTCTCTCTGTCCTCAGCATAGTCATATTAAGCATCTTCATCTTAAATTATGCTTTTCTCCTTTTATTATACCTTTTACTATCCTTCTACCTTTACCTTCTCCCATATTGACAAAAATTATTCTTACATATCATTTTACTATTAGCCCTAGTTCGCTTCCTCATTATTCCAGAAGAATTATAGATTTTATTGATTAAGTTAAAGTTTATATTCGTATGCTTATTTCTTTATTTAAGCCAAATATTTATTTTACTCAATAAGATAATTTTTGATTTATTTTTTTGCATAATCTTGCTTATGTTCTGGTATGTGCTTTTAAATCTAGGGATATACAATAAGAGTCATTATTTCATCTACGTCACATTCCATTTACCACCACCATTTAAGAATAGCTGTTTATTAAGCAGGATTGTCTAGAATCTCATTAGTGTCAATTTACTAAATGAATATCTTCAATTATTCTATTGTTTAGATCAGCATACTCCTAATCACCTATTTTGGATAGAAGGATATAATTTCTGGAATATTTGTGCTTTTATGCACAGAATTTGATAGGTTAACTAGAGATTCATTTAATCTTTTTGATACATTTAGTAACTGAGGTAAGGATTTATAAGAGAATTAAAACTTATTTCTCAAAGTGTTAAGTTAGTATTTCTTAATTTCTTCTTCCTTTGTTCTACTACCAATACGAACTATATTCTTTTCAAATTTCAGAATATGTTATAAGAATTAATCTAAGGCATGATTAGTCTTGCAACACATTAAAATAGGGAAACCTCTTCCATTCCATTCATCATAGTTTGCAATTATATTTTTTATAGCCATAGCTCCAATATAAGTTTTTCCTAACATAATTATTTAAATTCTGATTATTACCTATTAGTTAAAAAATAAAAAGGAATTTACCAGTGCCAGGTGGTCCTTAAATGAGAGAAATTTCTTTGGTAAGAATATTTTTAATAGCGTTTTACTAAGAATAGGTTAATTTATTTAAGGTTGGTATCTTCGACCAATCATCTAAAAGTGTTTATTAATACCCCTATTTTATTTCTTTTCCATTTTCATCTAAAACTACTTCAGGGTCTTCTTCTATATTAGCTTAAAGCTCAGAAAAAGGTGTGAAATCAAGATAATATTTAGTATTTGATTTAACAAATGAAGGTGGGTTTATATTTTATTCAAGATTGATAATATTTCTTATGAAAGGAATTTCGACTTTATCAACAATCATTTGCTTAATCTAACTCATAGTGTTAAAGTAATGGCCAAAGTAATTCTTTGGTTCAATAAGCATTGCGTTCTTGGACTGAACCATTGCTATTATATCCTCTATTAAAAATCCTTAGTTTTCAGATTAATCAAGAACTTTTATTTTTATTTGCATCCTATTATAATTTTATAAAGCTAGAGTTACTTAATTAGATTGGGAGAGCTATTAAACTTAGCAAGGGATGATTTTCTTTAAGTTTGTTTCTGTTAAATAAAGAAGCTAATCACCAAGTAATCTTTTAGACAAGTCTAGTCTAAGAACAGTATTTTTGTTCTCGAGTACTGGACTAATAAGTAATTAAATATTCAAGCCATCAAAGAAAGATATCTTTTTAATTTAGATATTCTGATAAAAATTAAAATATTTTTAGAAGCGTCTAAATTTATAGAACCCAAATCTTTTTTGAGTTTTAGTGATATTTATCATTTCAAACATTCCTTGAACTATACCTTGGTGAGAATCAGCTTTAAGGAACTAGAATGCATTCTATAGATACTCTTCTTAGCTTAAATAAGGAATTGTAGCATTGATCGGAGTTAGCTGTTTAAAGTAGTTCTTATTGTTAATGCAATCTTGATGGGTTGGAATAACATTCGTTTCTTTGTCAAATAATTCATAATATTCATCTAACCCATTTAGATATCTTTCTTAAGGATTTTTATTGTCTATTACAATTGCTTACCTTTAGATTTCTTATCTTTTTTAATACATTTCTATTTATTTAGTACTTTCATTCTCTTTTATGTCGAAATAAAAGCTTTCTAACTCTACAGAATTCTTAATATTAAATTCCATATCAGAAGCGACATTCAAAAACTATTAAAAGTAAGAAATTTCATTGACTTAACACCTATTAAAAATAGCAAACTCAATGATGATAAGTAAATTCATCATAAATTGTTAGGCATTCTCATCATAAGGAATTTTTGTACTCATAATCTGATCAAGTATTCCTTTCACTTATCTTGTAGTACATTCAAGGAATTTGAATATTTTAACATCTATTTCTTATTGCTTTCTTTGACTGTCTACATTTCTCTCCCCTTCTAAATTCTTAGAAATTTATGTCAGGTAAACAAGAAACTTTATAAAATCGGATGTATTCTTAAATCCATTTACTGATTAAGTTGACTGCTTGTATTCAGAAACTTCATCCAACTTTTAAAGAATGAAATCTTCATCCTTATCTATTAACTGAGTAAAAAAGCTAATATCTTTATCAATATTACTCTTGATTTTATTAGCAGAGCTAAATATCTATGCTTTTTATTCCTATTAAGATTAATTAGAATCTCCATTGGTTCTATTATTATTCCTACTATTCTAATTGTTTTATGCATTATTAGTATAATAATTTGGATTATTTCTTTCTCTGTTATTATTTCTACCTCTCATCTCAATAATTTTTTTTATTTTCGTTTTCTAATTAATTATTTTTGTTTATTCTTTTCTACCTCTGATTTTTTTAATTTCAAAAAGTAAAAATTAAAAATATTTTTATTTGTTCTTTTTCCAAATAAAATACTTTTAATTTCTTTTTATCTTTTTTATCTTAGAATTGAAATTATAAAGATTCAAAAAGATTTTTTCTTTATGATTATAGAATATTATATACTAATATCATTTTCTAGATCCTTTTAAATTATATTTTAGTACTACACATTGAATATTTGTTCCTTCATTTTAAAGTGAGAATGGAAAATATAAAATCTATACGGATTAAAATAATAAGGAAATAAGTTCTAACAAACATACTAATTAACAACCAAAATTATTAGATAAGATAAATCTTCTTTTAGTTGTTTAATAAATCATCAAACTCTATTTTGAAATATTTTGGTGATATAAATAATATTAAATTATAGTAGGCTTTGGAAAAAATTTGTTAAATTAAAGACAGAAAATTGTGTTAAAAAATATAAAATTTTTTAATAATTGTATTTTAAAAATATTAATTATTTGTCTTTTTATATGTATTTCTAATTAAATACATCAATTTTAGAATAGATTAGCTTTAATAATTGAGAATATTCATTTTATCATTGATATTTCAATTTGAAAAAAGTGAAAAAGTTTATTTATTTAATGGGTTTACAATAATCGTAAAGAAGAAAAAAATAATTTGTAAATCTTTATTAAGATTTTTTCAGTGGTTGAGAGTAAATCTTAGAGAAATTATTAGGGTATAAGATTTGAGTATAATTATCTAACAGAATAATTAAGAGATGAGAGCTACTGTTTATGATTGGATATCATACAATCAATCAATAGAAATTTGTTTGCTTGTTTATTCTTCGCTTTTATTATCAATTTTATATTTATTATTGGTAATACATTATAATTTGATAACAATTAATTTTTCTGTTTGTTTTTGATATATTAGCTGATCGTTTTGATTAAGAGGAAATACAATTAAATATATAGAAATTAAAGGTAGAAAAACTGAACAATCATTTTCTTTCTAGACTTTACTTATAGTTTTGGATTGAAAGTGCTCCATCATGAAGAAAGGCAAGAGCTTTGAGACTCTTCAGTAATTAGATATTATTCAGAATAGGCATTATGGTGATTTAGCTATAATCATTGAGGATCTTATAGATGAAATTTAGAAATAGAGTGAAGCATTATACTCTACATAAAGTAAATAAAACTAAGACCAAACTGAGTAGAATAATCAGCAGAAGCTATAGGAATAAATAGAAGTAAAATGAAAATTCTAATTTAAATTAAAGTTAACAATTTATTTATATTTAGTCTATTCCATTCTGATTTTATTTTTTACTTTTTAATCTAGTTACTTGTCAAAAGAGTTGATGAATAATGCTAAAATTATGCCAAATATACTCTTGATTATCTCTTTCAACTCAATTCAAACAATCTATCTCCTAATGATGTTCAGCTTAAAAACATTCTAATTAGCATCAAAGCTTTCTTTAAAAAATCTTAAAATAAGGGAACTTGTGATAAATTGAGACATTAAATTACCTAAGACATATCTAAAATATAACAAGCAGCTAATTCAATTCAATATTATGATGAAATTAAAAAGAATAATGGAGAGATTGAAAGTCCGAAATTAAGACGAAAGAAAGTATAGAAAGAAGAAGGATTTATTTCTAGCGACAGTGATTATAGTGTTAGTGATTAATCAGAAAAGTAAAACAAAATTACTAAAAAGGCTCCTAAAATAATAAATTAAGAAGAAGGTAGAAGACAAGAGGAGTCTTCTGTAGATATTGAAGATAATGAAGGGGAAGAAGATTCTCCTTACAGATTGAAGCAAATAATTAAAGAATAAGATAAATATATTTTGGAATTGAAAGAGAAAGTTGCAAATAGAGAATGTATTTTGAGTGAAATTACTTATGGATATATGAAGGATGTATCTCATTGGAAAGAGATCTTCAACAGAAAGGATAGAGATTTTTAGAATTGTTTTGAAGTTAGTTACTTCGAGCCTTCCATTATTTATGATGATAAAATTAGAGAGATTTTAAACAGTAGATTGCAAGATTTAAAGATTTAATGTGAAAACAAAATGTACTAAATGCAAAAAAAGTTCAAGAGACACCAAGAGGAATTTGAAAAAGTAATGCATTAATCCGAAAATAAAATAGTTCAAATTTAAAATTTAGGAGTTTATTACTACTTTTTATAAATATAATTCATAGAAATTAATTAATTAAATTAATTGAATTGTAACTTTTATGATAGACAAATCATAAATTATATTTTTACTATTTATCAATAGCTTTAAGAGACTTTATTTGCATTTATGAATTAAAACGATCCATTTTCTGTGGCTAAAACACTCTTTGCAATGGAACCTAATCCTCATAAAATATGGAGAATCCTGTAAGATTAAGTTGGCAATGCATACTTCTTTCGTTTATTTGAATAATAGAGACCAGGATTTGGGATAAGGTAATTTTCTACTTACAATTAAGCTAAATTTTAAAATAAAATATCAATATGATTTGTAAATTAAAAGGTATAAAGAAATAGACGAACTTATCTCATCAAGTAAAGCAAGTAATAGAGAATATGAGGAATTCAAGAAACATATGAAATTTTAAATGGAGAAACTTGTAGAGAGATCTCAATAGGAAATTGAATTCATTAGAAAAGAGGTTGGAGAAAAAGAAAAGGAAATAGAGTAAATCAGAAAAGGATTTAGCTAAGACTTAGAAAAAGTTAGATAAGAGACTATTAAATAAATGGAAGAATAATTTACTGTTCGTGAAGAAAAGTGTAAAAACTTTATTATAATATTTTTAAAAATAGTAAGTATTAACAGAATATAAATTAAAAATCAAATTAGTGTATGAAGAGTTTGAAGAAAGGAGAAAAGATATTTATGAGTAATTGGGGAATAGAAACTTTGAAAAAATAATTGAAGAAAGCTAACTAAAATTGGTTTTCTAGAAATGGTCGTTTGCAGCTAAGTTGATGAAGATTAAAGCTATCCTGGATGAATAAAATGAGAATTAGAGCATTGAATAGAAATAAGATTTCTTGAAAAAATTTATTTTGAGATAAATTTCTAAACCGACACAGCCTAGTAAAAAGTTTACAGAGATACCTGGTTCCTTATTCAACTCAAAAAGAATAAAGGGAAAATTGTCTAAAAGATAATCTATAATATCACTCTAAAGTAGAGTAAGACTTTAGTCTGGAAACTACGATGAAATCAACAGCACATAAAATGATTTTAATCAAAAGAATCCGATGACTAACTCTTCTAAAATTATATCAAACTAGATGGAGAGAAAATAATCAAATAATTCAAGATTAGAAAGAAGACCATCAGATAAATCTGAAAAGAATTAACAACTGGAATACTCAGATAAAAAAATGGTAGAAAGCTAAGTTACTATTATTGAAAATTCTGACAAAGGTTAAGTAAAAGAGGAAGATAATACAATTATAAGCGAAGAATCTCATGAGAATAAAAAATAAACTCACTAGGAAGAAGACATTGAATAGATTTTTGAATTAGAGTAGGAAATAGACTTATTAAATCTGCAGATAAAAGAAAAACAAACCCAATAAAGTGGTTTGGAAGAAAAAATTATCTTTTTAAATAAATAAGTAGATAGAGTAACTCAAGAACTTTAATAACAAAGAGATTATAATGCCCAATGCAAAAATGATAATAGAGAACTTAAACTTAAAATTAATCTATACGAAGATACCTTCAATGAAATTGCATAAAAAACTGGATTTCATGAACTCAAAATAGAAGTAAATAACTTAATTAAGTTTATTTTTAGGTTAAACATTTTTATACTTAAATAACTAGGAAATGGGGGATTCATAAAATAAAAGGGCAAAGAATTTTATGAAATCTATTGGCAATTCAAGTAATTTCAAACTAATTATTTGTAATGCTGTTATTAAATTAATATAAAATTAAAAAATAACTTAGATAAGTAAGACTAATAAGGATTTATGTTGGCACTTGAAACCCAGAAAAATAAGAATGAAGTAGCTGATATGATTCTAACTGAGAAATTTAAAGAGAAGGGGACTTGTACAAAAATTTATGGAATAAATTAAAGCCTTTCAGAATTAGAACAAGGGTAAAAGGATGTCGAAGATTTATTGGTTGCAGATAATCTTGATTTAGAAAATGCTGTAATAAATTAAAGAGAAACCAGATCTAGTAAAGATAAAGTTTTAATAGAAAAGGATACTTAAACTGATCTAGAAATGAAGGATATTGATTTTAAAACTAAAAAGAAGCTGAAAAGAAATATACAAAATAGTCCAAATGCTTAGAAATCCTCTTCAAAGAAAGATAAGGATAAAAATATGTTTGAAAAATTTGATATTGACGAATTAGAAAGGAATTCATCCCACCATTTAAGCAAACTTGGCCATTAATTGGAGTCTCCTTAATACATGAAAGCAAGAGTAATTTGGAAATTAGATATCAAAGTTATTTATTAAATTTTTTCAAATAGTATAATGGGAAACATGCTATTCAAGATGAAGTAGAAGAAGATGATTCTTCTGATGATGGAAAAAAAGATTATAATAAAAGAAATAGTGTTTGGGAAAGATTATTTAATGACTAATTCGATAGGAGAAAAAGAGAAGAAGAACTGAAAAAACAATTAGAATCTATTGAAGAATAGCACTGGCAAGAAATTCTAAAGATATTAAATCTTTATTCCTGTAACTTCACTAATAATTAATTAACATGTTCACAAATACTTGTAATATAAAAATAGAAAAGCAATTCGATACTGAAAATGAAATAATCAAACCTTATCTTCCAAAATATGTTCCTAGAAAGAGACAATAATAAATGCAATAAACGTACAGATTTATTTAATTTTATTCAATTCTTCTTTAATAACAAAATAAAATAAATGTTAAATAGAGAGTAAAAGAGGTGTTATACCCCTAATCTAGAAAATAAGTATAGGGCTAATTCTAGCAATAAAGAGACACTTCTAAATCAATCAAGTACTTTCAATGTAATGTAAGTTGAAAAAACACCGCCTTCCTAGTAATAAACAATGAGTTCAATAAGACCAAAAACAAGTAAATATATTAATTTCTTTTTGGGGTATGAAAATAATTTGTGTTATAATTTTAACAGGAGCAGATCATTTCTATAAAAAAATATAAACTGAACCTAGTTAAATAGATCTTTCAAGTAATCATATTTATATTTCTTCATCAGGAGGCAAGGATAAATATGGGAATGATTTAATTAACCTTAAAACTGAATAAAATGCTGACCATAATGTTAAAACTACACCGTTTGAATATTTTGCTGATATGTTTAACAAACAATCAAAGAAACAGCATCCAGACAATTAATATAAATAATAAATACAATTCCTTTAAAAGTACCCATAATTAGATAAAAGTAAAATCTAAAATTTCTTGCTATTGCATTAATTTTATGATAATTTAATAAATAAATAGCTTTGAATCAGCATCCACCAATATTCCCAGTGAGTTCAATACCAACTTCTAACTCTAATAAATAATAAATTACTAGAAATAGATCATATTCAATTAACAGATAAAAAAGTATTCATTTTAATCTTAAAATTTGGCATTATATTTAATATTTTATTTTTATTCCACAGATAATTCAATGAGTGATAAGAAAGAATAATAAAATATAAGTGGAGGTGGGTAATTGAATAAATCTTTTAACTAAAACGCTGCAGCTGCAGCACCAACTACCACAGCTTTCTATTAAACTTAAAATACTTTTTACTACAGTAAGTATTCCTAAATGCATGGCAAGAAAGCAGCTCCTATCACTACTTTACCAAAACAAAACATCTTACCAAATTCTTGAAGACTTTCTTCCTTTCTTACATTTTTAACAATTTTTCACAATTTATAAATTTCAATCTTATTAATTTAATAAAAAATTTTATCAAAATTGACAACAAATATTTATACTATTAATCTTTAAAAACCAACTTGTATTTAGTTCTTACATAACTTCTCTTATGCCCTTATGTTTAAATAAGTATATAATTGTTGTAACCTTAACAAATTACTAATTCTTATTACTCTATTTACTAAAAGATATTTCTAACAATTAATCATAGTTTGTTAATTAATTAATTAATTCATTATTTAGATTCAAAAAAAATTTGTAATAAATAAATCATAGCTAATTGTTATTCCTTAATTTATAAGCGAATATAAGAATTAATACTGAACATTAAATAACATGAAAATATTATTTTATAAAATTTTATTTAATCACATAGTTTCGACCTTTTGGTAAAAGGGTTCAACTTCAGTTTTTAAGACAGCATAAACCTTCTTGAAATCTCTAGTCTTGAAAGGCTCTGTTGGTTATAAAATTAATGAATGCGTTTAGAATTTTCTATTTATGAAATTAAATATCAAAATAAGTCTATTCAATATCTAAGAAAATAATATCCTTGTTCAATTATATGTGTTCTTGTGTACAAGCAAAAGAAGGAGAAGTTTAAAAAAAATGAAAAGAAATTACTTCTAAGGATAGAGCTTTTAAACTTTCCTGTATATCTGACTGTATTAACTTTATTGATTTCCAAACCATATACTGTTTATATCCAAAATATTTTAAATATCATTAATTCTACTCTAAAATTTAATATTTCTAAGATAGATTGATGAACAATCAATTAATCAATTGTAAATCTAATATCTTAATTAATAATATCTAAAAGACATCCTAATAAATATTTACATTTAGTAAGATATTGCTTAATTTCAGGTTTAGCGAGCTTGGGGTCACACTTAAAAACAACGGTGGTGTTTTCAAGAGGCTTTTCACCTCTGTGAACTAACATTTCCCAATTGCAGAACTATTCAACCTTTTATTGCTTAGGGAAATTGCTAGACTTTTAGGTCTAATTTTGATATAATAAATTGAATTAATCTTCTAAAAATGTCTCTTTATTTGCTAATTAGTGTTTTTTTTTATATTATGCTTTAATCTATTACAGTTAAACCTAAAGGATTTAAGCAGAAGTTACTGAAAGCCTTGGGATCTTTAACAAGATTTAAATTCTTAGGGAATCTAATAAGGTTATTCATCTTTAATTAAGCTAATTATATTAAATGTTATTAATTTTTTTTGTATTACAAAAGAAAGAAGAATATTTAATCAGTTTTTGTCTTAAATTTCTCCTTATGTATCTATCAATCTATGTATTTATGGATGCATATAGGCATATCCAATTATATTTGTTTATTTATTATTTGATTCTATTCAAAAAACACCTACCTACCTACATACCTATCCAATTTTGCAAAAATATTAATTATATGTTAGAAATATTTTTCAAATAATAGAGATAAAATTTCATACCCAATAAAAAATTAATATTATTTCCTAAACTAAAAATTTTAATAAATTATGTTTGATCATTTAATTTCATCTTTAAACCTAAATTTTAAAAATTGAAATTGTTATTAAAATATTATTATTTATGTAATTTATTTTAATTACATTATTTAATTACCCTTCATTTAGGATCAATAGAAGTGGATTATAATAACTAAAATGATAATTTATTGAAATCAAACAAATTAAAATGATAATATATTAATAAAAAAATATAATTATTGTATTAATTTGATTAAATCCTTTTAATGTGGTTACTTTATACTAACAAGAGTAGTTTTATTGATTTGATAATTAATTAATAATGTTGAATTTATTTATTCCAATTTAACTTAATCTCCTAAAAATAATATTTTTAATATTTAATAGTAATTAAAATTAAATCTATTGATTATTATTATTAATTTTGTAAAACCTTTTAATTTTTCTTAATTTTCTTTATTTGATTTGTTATTTTAATATCTTCTAAATCAGTTATTAACTTGATTTACAATAAAAATATCTGAATAAGAGAAGCTTATTTAATTCAACAATGATGATATTTAACTTTAATTTCAATAAATTCCAGCCTAATTTTAGGAAATTAATTCATTTTAATGTCGAAATAAAATTAATGAAATATTTCAAATTAATTAGAGAAGTATATTTTTTAAAGTTTGTAAATTTAATGATAAAAATCAAAGATTTTCATCAATTTGAGTTTTAATTTATGCATTATTTATTGCTATTACTTATTTCAGGTTGAAAATATGAAGATTATAAATAAATAAATTTTTTAAAAAAATGAATTAGGAATAATTTTAGTTGAATATTAATCAAAAGCCTTATTTGATTAATTGATAAATGTATGACTATCGAAGACTTTCGAAATTGAATTTCTCCAAAAAATATAGTTGTTAAGATTTTTAAAGGATTAAACAAACATTCGAAAGACAGTTTGGCAACCAAAAATTATGAAGTGTTTATATGTATTTATTTTTGTTTAATTGTTAGTTTGCTTGTTTGTTTGGTCGTTTACAAAGTGAAAATTTAACATTTATGATTATGATGATGAATGATGATATTAGAAAAGTATCATTAGATATTTTAATTGATTGATTGATAAACAGAGATATTATTATCCAAAGTAATTAGAAAAAACATATAATAGTTAAAATTACTAACAAGACCTATGGCATCTCTTTTTTGTAATATATTAGACTTTGATGCTAATGCTAATATAAGAGAGCTAATTGATTCATTTAATGAATGCGATTTACCATATATTAACTAGCAGGAGGTAAAAATAGGATGAATTAATATTTATTCTTCCATTCAAAATCATGAACATACATCTTAAAGATTATTATTAAATTAGTGATTTGGATTACAGAGATTAAAATACTTTATTTAATAACGGTAATAGATTTAGGAATTAGATGAGCATAAGTTCTTTATTACATTGAGTTAGTTAGCATTAGAATATGTTTAAAAGAATTCAGAATCGTTTAGTATGCATTTAATAGATTATTATGTAAAATTTGAATTCATTTAATTGAATAAAGTATCATAAATTACAATTTTCATAATATTCAATATAATAGTGTGGCAAGTATTCCAAGAAATAAATTATTGCAAAGTCTTGCTATGCTTTCTACTACTGTTGGAGAAAGGTGATTAAAAATTCAAATGATGCCAGGCTCTTTGCATTCTGCTGTTTTCACAAAATAATTCCCCATAAATTACTTAAATTCTACTGCAAAATCAGGAAGATTATCCACTCACTAGTAACTGATAAGCAGTAAGCTTTGATTCCGACTATTAATAATATTGAAATTAATTTAGGTAAATTACTAATCTTTAATTTAATGATTTATCCTTAAACTTATTTGTAAATGCGAATATAATTAAGTTACTAACATCAATGTATACATCACAATATTTTAAATAAGTTTTAAAATAGAATTTAATATCATTAATCAAATTGTAATGTACCTTTTATTACTATTTAAAAGAACAAACTATCTCTTTAATTAAGAAGATGTTTTAAACGAATGATTCAATAAAGCTCGTAAATGCAAACCTTACTAATTTCTTATAAAATAACAAGGCTGTTTATGCCCCAAAAGAAAAAATGAAAGCTTGCCTGATAGCAGAATTTTGTTTGGAATAGTTTATTAAAATAACCTTGAGTTACTAAGATAATTATAAATCATCTGATGAGAAATAGCAAATAAAAAAGAATAACATTTAGGCTAACACTAATGTAGACAAGGTTAATGATTAGCTTTTTGAGTAAAGGAATTTATTGAGGAAGAATATTATGTAATAGCCTCCTCACCATAGAAGTAGTTCAAATGATAATAGAAGTTTTGATGGGAAAAACTCCTAAGAAGATTAATTTTTATACAATGATGTCATGAAAAGTAGCCTTAGCTAAAGTAATCTAAATTACTTGGCAACTGGGTATTAGCTCATTCACAATTTGAAATAGAGCAAGAGCCAATCATAAATAACTCCCAATAGGAATAAATTTCAGAATAATAGTAAATCACCAGCAAGAAAATTATCATCTTCTTAAAATAGCAAATAAAAATAATCATCTATACTTTAATCTAGCAATTTACTTCCAATTCCAGAAAAAAGGCAAAGTTTGTAATAAGTACAGTAGTCTAATCGCTCAAGTAAAATTTTTGATTTAAATTTACAAAACACTATACCAAGAAAAAGTATAGAAAGTAGTAAGAGGTAATCTTCAGAGCTAGCTAGACCTAAGAGCTCTACTAATTTATATGAAGAAACAACTCCAAGATCAGAGAAGTAATTAACAATGAAAGTAATTTAATTGATAAATGAATGAAAAGGAATATTAAATTATATTTTATTTATTTATTAATAAATGAAAATGATTAGAACTATGAATTGAAAAATGAAATCAGAAACATGAAAAGCGATATCAATAAATTAAAGGAGGAGAATCATTTACAAATTCTCTATAATTAGAAAATAGAATAAATATTCTTAGACATTTTAGAGATTTCTATTGAATCTGATTACAAATAAAATGTAATTACTTAAATTCTAAATAATATTAATAAACAAGCTACTTTTGTTTGATTTAAGGCTAAACATTTTTTTTAATATTTATAAATCTTTTAGGAGGTTGATAAAATAATAGAGAGATATGAAGAGCTAAAGAATTCTTAGGGAGATTAAAATGCTTTGTAAGGATTTAGAGAATGTTGCAGTTAATTAAGAGAGACTGCTAAATTAAGATCAAATATGTCATAATAAGAGCAGGGAGATTTAGTTTCTACAGTTCATTACACTAATAAGATAAATAGAAACTCATAATTAAGTTAATCTTAAGTAGAGAATAATTAGATATTTAATGTTTCTAATCTATTATAAAATTAAAACTCTGGAGTTTCTAGCCATTAAAATTACTATAATTCATCTGCTAGAAGCAAGAGTAACTCTAATAAGAGATCTCTTTTACCTGATGATCTAATTTAATCGTAAGAGAATAATATTAATTTAAATGAATCTTTCTCAAAGAAGCATTTAGTAATGTTAGAGGAAGCATCCTATTCTTTATAGTAATAAATAAATAAAAATAATCAACAGATAAAAGAAAAATAAGCTAAACAAGAACAATAAGCTTAATATACTCCCACAAAGAGTCCAAACTAGAATAAGACATAACAATAACAACAACAGCAATAATAATAGTTTTTTAATTCTTCCTTCTAACAAAACTCATTTGGGCCAACAAAAGATTTCTCTGAAGGAGTAGTTACAAGTAACTAATAAGAAGCATTCTAATAATAAATGTCATTTAAGAATACAATAGATGCTAGTTCATAAAAGAAATAATCGGAATATTTGGATATTTAATAGCTAGTCAGTAATCTTGAGTCAAATGACAAATAGCAAATATAATAATACAATAAATAATAACAACAATCAAATCAATAATAATAATAAAGATCTTCATTACAATCTGCTTTAATAAATGCCTCTGAGAACCAATCAAATTTTAATTAGACATCCTAAATTCAAAACTAATCTAAATCATCTTAATAATAGTAATAATTTTAAAAAATAAATTAAACTCTTGAGTCGGAGATAAGAACATTTGATCCTAGCTTAAGTAACTTATCAAGTATCAACTCAAATCATTAGAATAATAACAGAGCACTACATATGTAGCATTTGCAAAATTTGTTGCAAAAATAATAAGAAAATTAAGATAGAGAAAATGCTCCTCCTGTTAACTAATCCATCCATAATTTCTCAAGGATAAAAACATTTGATCCAGACAATGATTTAAATAATCATTTCAGTGTAACTTCTTTATAAGGGTAGAAAGGTAATATCTTGAACCAACATTCAAGAGCAATTGATTAAGAGATGTCAAGTATAAGAACCTTTGATCCTGATAATATGTCTTTGCATAATTAATCTTTCCAAAGATTAATCTCAAATAATTTTATTTCAAATGGTGGAGAGAATCCTAATTAATAAAATTCTAGGAAGAATCTATCAGCTATCCAAATTAATAATTAAAAACATTAAAATAGCTAGAGAATTATTAAGAACAATGATAATAACTCTTATCTGAAAGGAATTGACGAATCAGTTGAAGAAGGTTACGAGTAAAAAAGTATTTCTTTTAGAGAAACACCAAAATCTTAATGGTAAGTTTAGAATTTGATTTAATGATTTTGTTGGTTTTAGAAAGGATTAAAAAGAATGAAAATAAATAATTAGCTTGGTAGAACTATTTTTTAAAGTTCATTTTACATACATATTAATAGAGATTTAAATATACAATTTTAATGATAATTAAATGGATAAATTTATTTTAATTTGGGAGTATATTCTGCCAGCTAGCCAGACGTTTTAGCAGCAGCCCAGTTTATTAGTTAGTCAGTAAATTAATTAGTTAGTTAGTTAATTAACTACTTATTTCTAGCTAGCATTTAAAAGAAGAAGTTCTTAAATCGATTTTAAATTATTATTATTTTGTTCATTGATATGAAACATTTATAGTATATTTAGATTAATTTATTTTTTATTTAGGAATTTGTTTGAGTTTTGATAAAAATTGTTTTTATTATTATCTAATTATATTCATATTTTGTTGAGGAGAAAAATATCAATTATCCACTCACTCACTCAACTAGCCAATGAATGAATCTTGAACATTTTTAGTCTAAAAATAATTTGTTAAATATTAATTTATATATTGATTTATAATAACAGCGGAGAGAATATAGAATTATCAGAGAGTGAAGGAATGAAAACCTATAAGCAAACTCAAGAATCAGCTATAAAAATAGTTAAGAAAAAAATATGATTTAATTAAATTAATGTAAATATTATATTAAGAAATCAGTTTATTTAGCATAAAGTAATTCACTGATTATGTTTGTAAGTAAATTGATCCAATTTAGTAATTAAATTAATAATAATTCATTCAATTAATCAATCAATCAATCATTATTTTAAATTGTAAATTTGTCTTACATTTTTAACATGTTGCTGTTGTTGTTATTGTTACTACCAGTACTAATATTATTATAGTTGTTTTGATTTGTCAATCCAGTCTTCTTCCCAAATAATATGTAATCACCTTAATAAGTATTTTAAACTCCCTTTTTAGGTTTTTCTTTTGTTAAAATAAATAAATACATTCATTAATTTATTAACTTATAACTATTTAAGTTTACTCAAATGCTAATTGGATATATTATTTTTTAGTACTGATCCATACATCTTTTTAGGATCATAAGTCTTCTTCAAAGTTTAAGCATAAGGTTTTTCCAGATATTAGGCAGGTTTATTTATTATAGGTAATAGAAACTAATGTTTAAAATAAAATTCCACATTAATTCTGAAGAAGTTATTAAATTACCTTTGAAGTTTCATCTTCAGTAGATGTTTCATGAGCATATGAAGCCTTATATGGGTTATCTAGATATCAAAAAAAATTTAAAGATTTTAAATTCATTGATAATTTAATAAATACCTTTCTTTTTAACTGGTGGAGGTATACTCTATGTCTTTTTAGCTGGCTATTTTGTATAACCATAACTCTTTTTTGTGCTTCTATCATCTTCTATTAAACTATCATTTCCAACTCTAGATTATCTTTAGTTATTTTGTAAAAATTTAGAAAATCATTAATTATTTTTAAAAAAATATACCTGTCATCAAATCCAGATTATAAACTACTCTTCTTGAGTATCTTTTAAGTATTTAAGCTACTTTAGAATACCTTATGTTACTCTAATTCTACCATATCTCTGAAAAATTCGTGGTTTATAGCCTTTAAAATATTGAAAATAAAATCAGACTCATTAAATTTGAAGAAATATCTTAATTTACTTGGGTTGAATTAATACGCTATTCAGGATCATATGCAAGTAATTTTTTAATTAAATCAATACATTCAGGAGTTGCATTTGTATTCATTAAAAGTTTATCTATTCCAGTACCTTACTAAGGCTAAAAATCAAACTCCATATGGGTAGCATGTTTTTTAAATCTATCAAGAATTTCTTATGGAGGTGTTCCAAGAACCTAAAAGTAGAAAAAATTTGATTAAATAAAACTATTTAAATAACTAAGGATATTTTTTACATTATGAATTTTATGCACCTAATCTAGTTCATTATTTCCAGGAAATAGAGGATATAATCCAACAATTTCAAACATAACACATCCGACACCCCATAAATCCATCTAAATTTAAATGAATTGATAAATTTATTAAGTAATATTATTTGATTTAAATTACCTTATAATCATAATACCCATCAGTTAATAAACATTCTGGCGCTCTGTACCAACGAGTAGATATATATTCAGTGTATGGGTGCTCAGAATTGATTCTTTTGCAACTACCAAAATCTGCTAGCTTAACATGATCGCCTAACATGAGGATATTCTCACTAATAATTAAAACAATACAATTTTAATGTTATTTATTGCTAATTTAATTTGGATGTAGAGAAAATACCATTCATTCACTCACTCAAAATTTTTGTTATTCTATTGGTAATAAATTAATTAATTAACTTGGTTATTTGCATTTGCAAACCAATCATAATGTTTCTTAATATTCATTGATTGATTTATTTATTTATTGATGAGTATTTATTTTTTCTTATTAATTAAATATCATCAATTTTTCATGAGTAATAAGAAATAAATAGTAAATCATTGAATTTATGTAATTTTTAATAATCTTTAGTTGAGGAGGGTGAGAATTATCTTTATGAATAATATCTGGTAATAGATTAAAAGATATACGGTTTGATATCTCTGTGAAAAATGTTGTTGCGATGCATGTATTCTATCGATTTCAAAAGCTGGAATATGTAGTACTTCACTTTCCCAGGATTCAAATACATATTTCTCCCTTTTTTTATACCAATTAGGAATATTTTTTATCAAATTTCATAGTTACTCTTATTTTTGCTTATCTCCGCCTATATCTTTACTGGAAATTGCATTAATTTCATCAGAAAAAGAGAAGAGGAGGTTAGCAAAATGTAGTTGCTAAAATATAGTTTAAAATACCCTTAATATGTTCATATAAATTGCAATCCATCAACTCAAATACAAGTGCTAATCTGCCAGAAGGTCTATCGCTAAATTTTATTAATATCATATTAATATACTTCAATTTCTGGCTGAAATTAAATTCACTTTATTTATAATCCTCAAAAATATATTCATTAATAAATTTACTAGAGTATCTCATTCAAAGTGACTATATGCTCATGGGGTGATAACCTACGCAACGCTTAAATTTCCCTTAAATTATTGACCTATTTAATATTCATGTAAAAGCTATTCATCTATTTCTAAATGTTGCTAAAATCATTTTATAATCGTATTTATTCTATTGCTTACTTGCTCATCAGTTGCAAATACATTTTTCATACATTTAATTGCAACAAGCTTTCCTGTCCGCTGAGATTCTGCCATCCATACTTCTGAAAAGGTACCTTCTCCTTTCAACTTAATCAACTTATACTCTATTATATCATTTTTAAAATAAGTTTTAGAAAACCTGTCCTTGTATACCTTATATGCTAATAAGTTTTTAAAAGTAAAAAATTTAAATTACAATTCATTTTTAACGATCTTGTTGCTTATTTAATTATATAAAAAAAGTATGTGTGATTTTATTAGTTGAATTATATATTAAGATATTTAGCACGAAGTAAATAAATAAAAACTTTTACATTAAATTATGATAAATAAATAAACAAACAAACAATACAAGTTCTATTCCAACAAAAATTAACTAATAATATACATTACATTCTTTATTTAATCTCAAACACTCACTTTTATCTCTTTCATAACAAATCAAATTTCAAATGATAAAAAATCCTACTTTCAATTTTAAATAATTAATTTTTCAAATTTTCATAATAGATTTATTTCCAATATTACTCTTTACATAAATTAAACACAAGATTTAATTGTAAAAATGTTCATTCTAATCGATTTTATTTTATAATTCATTTATATTATTATTCAGGGGTTGGGGTTGGGGTTGGGGTTGGGGTTGGGGTTGGGGTTGGGGTTGGGGTTGGGGTTGGGGTTTGGGGTGGGGGTTGGGGTTGGGGTTGGGGTTGGGGTTGGGGTTGGGGTTGGGGTTGGGGTTGGGGTTGGGGTTGGGGTTGGG